>WHPZ01590362.1:6192-16763 GCA_016617965.1 Macrosiphum rosae
TGAAAATGTCCGTAAACAGCTCAAAAAGAGTCAAAATATTTTCAAAATTGTATGGTGTATAGGAAATGATAATATAAACATTCAGTGAAATTTTCATGTATCTACAACAGTCATTCGTTTTTTAAGTACAACAAAATAAGGAAATCGCTACATTAAATTTCAAACGCTCATAAAAATTTAATTTGACTTTCTTCTAGACATTTCTTTTTGATAAAGGTAGATAATCTTATAAGAAATCTAGTATTACATTTTCAAAACTTAGATTTAAAAAGAAAAATTTTTACGAATTCTTAACTCAAAATAATTTACTAATTTTCGTGATTTTTCCATATTTTGTCAATTTTTGGACATTAAATTCTTATAAAAAAAAACTGTGACCAAGGATTTTTAATATTTTTCATCTGCGCTTGAAACAATATACTAGGAGCCTTTTATTTAATTTTCAAGCTTTTTTAACTAAAAAATAAAATTTTATTGATATTTTTAGAAAAAAAACTAAAAAATAATGGAAAATGAAAATGTCCCTAAACAGTTCAAAATAAATCAAAATATTTAGAAAATGTTATCGTTTACAGAAAATGTAAATATAAACAGTCAGTGATAATTTCATGTATCTACGGTAATTTGTTTTAAAGTTACACCAAAAACCAAATTCAATTTTGTTACAAATCGATTTTGCGTAAAAATTCCCGTTTTTCCTTAATTTTTCTTTTGTTTTTCTTGGCGCTTTTGAAAATTACTGGGAATTTTAAATTTTGACTTCCCCGATGCACCAACGATATTCACTTTCCAATCGAACAAGATATTGAAGTTGAAAATCGAAGCAATATTTCGACTACTTATCGTGTACACTACTACACAGACACAAAAATAAATAAAAAATGAAATAAAACAAAAAAAAAAACAAACACACATCATTGTAAAATCAATACATTCATCATTCCACTCAGAATCTAAAACGGTATTTTTTTTTTAAATCTTTTTATCTTGACATTTTGGAAAGTTTACTTTAAGCGATTGGGCAATTCAAAAAAATTAATAAACCAAGAATGAATGTAAATAGTCCAGGAACTTGAAACAGACTTTAGAAACCGTTTGAAAACTAAAACCGAAAACAAAATAAGAAAAAATTGGAAACCGTTATTAAATCCAAAACCGAAACCTAACCTAACCTAACCTATGGAAACCACTATACAAAAACGAAACCAAAACTGAAAATTTCCAATACCAGTATTGAAAAATCGAAACCGAAATTTTTACAATCGGTTTCAAGCCCTGGTTAGGATATCACACTAATACCAACAGTAACTCTGTTACTCTCTCCCACTGTTATCAGGCTCTGTGTGTCCTGCTGTGCAGTACCTACTACATTCTGTGGTCGTTAACGTCAGTAACATTGTTAACCATGCAATTTTAAGTAGATATAAGTGTATAATTACCTTCCGTATAACGCAGTTTTGTTTCTCAACAAATTATTTAAAACCACCCCAGCTGCCATAATTTCATACTAAAATACTATACTCTAGTTGGTTATATCAATTTGTATCAATTTGTATTTAATAAGTATCTTCATTCAATTTAAGCAAAATAATATAGTAATTGTGCCAAAATAAAAATATAAACTAAGTATTAGTTTGTTTATGGACTTTGAGTGAAAACTTTACTTAATGCAGATATTATATAGAATTAGTTATTAAAGTGTTCAATCTATAATCATAATTTGTAAGTGTTTGTTTTATTATTGGTAGACGACATGAACCTCAGAAACCTGTGCATTTGAATATACAATCTGGATCCTGTATACAACTATGCAGCTAAAGGTTTAAGCTCTATCTAACAACTTAGTGTAATCATTCAATAATTATATTTTAACTAAATTGGTATGATATTGAAACATAGGTAAAATGTATATAGATTTTATGAATAACTCAATTTGTAAATTAAAATACCATCAAGATCACTTGATTTCTCAGTGGGAATACTTGTCATAAAATCTCGACAGAACTCAAATACTAAAATAATATATTTTTGTCATATATATATTATGGTTTAATACTGACAAATACTAAACGAATGATCCTTAGTTAAGAGATATGTATCCAAAACTAATGGCTATATACTAAAAAAATTAAATATATTAATTAATTAATAAACAATTATTATTAACAAGTGTTACAAGATTTATAAAATTCATATTTTCATATTTATATTTAAAAAAAAAAAAAATCATAAAACACCTAAAGTATTAAGCCTCCTTCCATTTACCATTAACGATAATTAACTCGAGTTGGTTTTTTCACTGAAAATACTTTTTACAATATTAATTACAAAGTTGAAAATATAGTGGCTTCTTGAATCATTCACATAATTTAATGTTAAAAACATTTTATTTATAATAATTAATAGATATATAAAAAAATAATCATAATTATCAATGCTTAATTATTACAATAACCTTAAGACCAAAAATTATTTTTTACTCAAGGATGAAGTACATAGACAAAGTAATAAAAATTCAGTCATTTTACCTTTGGAGTTGGTTCAAATTTGTTTTGAACATCTTATGTCATTTGTTAACTGAGCGAGGTTAATCATAAATGTTGGTAGTTCCTACAATAACAATATTAATACATTAAATATATTTTTAAACTCATATTAATATAATAACTACTTTGACTGGCTGCATGCGTTTTTGCCTCAAAAATTGTCGCTGATCATTACGAATATTGTCTGTTTGTTTCAAGTAATCAGGCAAGAATTTAGAAAAGAAATAATCAAAATCAACACTAGCCATGTTGTAAATAGTCATTGATATTTCGTCTGATAGTATTGTGTGGCTTTTGTTAACCATAACGTTCAATAGTACAGTCATGTATTTGCTGAGAAAATAATGTTTGAAATATTCCTAAAAAAAATTAATTATAATAAATTTTAATTCTTCCATTTTATAAATTACTTAATTACTACATAAATTAATACCTTTGCATATAAATTCCATTGTACGTGTAGTTCTTCAATAGCTTTTAAGTTTTGTGAAAAAATACTTATATCATTTGTCATAAATGAGTATCCTATTACTTCTAATATTGTAGTGAACTGTTCAGAATTATCAACGTTATTATCGTTAGTAGGATGCAGCACAGTGAGAGATGGAGAAGAAGGAAAAAAATATCTCCATTTATACATCAAAACACTAAAAAAAACAAAAAAAATGACTATAAGTCTTAATAATATCTGCTAATAAAATAATAATTTTACCAAAAGAGCAAATTATAAAGTGCAGAAACTGTTGGTGGGTAGCAGTTAGAAGCTACCAAAGGAATTAATTTCTCTAATCCTAATTTAATAACTACAGATGTAAACTCTTTATTTGATTTAGAAGAATGTTTAACAATTAATGATAGAACTTCAAGCATTTTGATTGTCAACATTGTACTAGCGGACCATATCCTAAAAAAAGAATTCAACAAATTTAATACATTATTTTTAGGTTAGAGCATTTGGAATAATTGGAATATTGATACTTACATGTCTAAATCAACAAAGGTTTGCATAAGAATTTGTACAAACTGAGGTGACATAGTGTCATGCAATAATTCATACATCTCTGATAAAAATGTAATCACTCGTTCACATTTTTCCATTTGTGGATTGAGTGAGGACTCTGATTGCATATCATTTTTCAGTTGTGTAACCGCTTCAACCAAACATGGCTAAAGAAATTTTATAAAAAAAATAGTGGTTTATAAAATTTAAAAGTATTATGATTAGTGTAGTTACTTCAACAGAACGATAAATAATTCTTCTAGTAGACATTTTGTAAGGACCACTGCTAACAAGAACATCAGTTAACATTTTCAAATCATTTAATCCAGATGGTGCTAATGACTTTAAATAATTCATGAGAACCAATACTTTTATTTCTTCTTCTTGACTGGGACAAGTCAAAAGAAACTTTAAAGATGTTACCCTCACCGACAAGCGAGTCTAAAAGTATGAAAGTTGTAAACAATTTAATAAATATATAATTTTGTAAAAATTATACCTTCTTATTTAAATGATTAAGTGTTATAGAACCATCTAAAAATGGTGATAATAATTGTTCAAGCAATGATGTGTACTCGCTAATATGAACAAGCATAGGTTCAGTCACTGTTGGTAGTAAAACTCCACAAGCATCATGTATCTGAGTGGGTTGCCTCGTGTCTTGTAAAGACGTAACCAAAACAGAAAAAAGTTTTTCTCGATTCTGTTCCATACAAAATTGTTTGTTGTTGTTTAATAAATGCATCCACCTCGATAATGCCGTGAGGATTTCGCTCTGACTAAAAAAATAATAATAATAATAATAATACAATAACTACCTTAAGTTGTTCTTTATTGTATGTGTAGAAAATACAATTTTTAATTGTTTACATTTGAATCAGAGTTTTTGTAGTTGATTGTGATACAGGTAATTGATAAAGCGGTGTTGTAGCGACACCTTGAATCGCTATGTCATTGAGCATTTTTGTAATCGCAATTTTCATAGAATCTTCATAATAGCCACTCAGGCTTGTCAAAGTTCTTGTAGATGGAACTAAGAACATGCACTTGGAATCCTTAAAGTTTTCCAATAGCATGGGTGAATTCAGTATAGTTATATAATCATTTATATAGACTTTCCAATTATCAACCTAGAACCATTATTATTAGGTTTAATTAAATGTGCATTGATACTTAAATGAGAATAATATAATAGGGAGCTACATTTGGACAAAGTATATATGTGAGTAGTAAATGAACATTAGTGTTTCTGAGAAACGCTGTTATGCAACTCACGCATATGTCAATACTTTGCAAAAAATAAAATATATTCTTTGCTTAATTATAAAAACTACTAAAAGCGGTAGTAAATTAAACATACTTCCTGAAGTTTGATTGTAATTTCAAAAAAATTGTTGAATTTTTAAGGTTATATACTATAGCCTTTAGGAATCACTTTTTGATTTAAAATCATATGTGCCGAATTTAAATATAATAATTTCATGGGATTTTTAAAAAAAATCTCAATTTTAAGGTCCTTTAAAATTTAAAATCTACTTTCAAAATAGCCTAGATATTTTGTCAAAGAGTTCATACATGTATAAAAATTAAAATTGGATATTCCGAAGTATATTGTGTAATTTACCACCACAAATTGGTCTAAAACATATGAAAAATACGTGTGTTGCGATCCCCTAAATACAATTCTTATATTATATTTACCACAGGCACAGAGATAGCTGGATAAATATGTGCTACATTTGATATAATTTCAATATTTTTATTCAAAAATATTTGGCATTCAGTTTGTCCCTGTAAACATGATAATATAGAAATCTTTAAAACTTATTTAATTCTAATTAGTTGAGAACATTAAAAATTACTATTTAGTATTTAGGGAATTTCTTTTTTTTAATAAGTTGATAATTTTATAACATATTTATTATGCTCATGGGATAGGTATTAAATTAAAAAACTTATACCATATTAATTGCATAATATTATATTATAAATTCCAATTCTGTCTTCGACATGCTTTAACCAAGCTGGTTAACGACTGATGTTTGATAGAAATTCTGGATGAAGTATTTAATAGTGTCGTATGTGTACAGGGGAGAACTTAAAACAGTATACCACAATATAAGAGAGCGTACCCAAAAAAAACGAACTTTTTTTAAAAAAAGTTGTTTGTTTAATTTTTCTACAAAATCATTTGATCTCCTTTAGAGTTAATACACTTGTCCAATATTTTATTCCACTGTGCCAGACATTTTTGAAATTCATCTTTTGTGAAGACTTGATTTCATTAACGCCCGTAAAACATTTTTCCTTTCATTTAGATGAATAAAAACAAGTCGTACGAGGCTAGATCAGGTAAATATGGTGGGTGGGGCACAATGGTCATACCATTTTTGAACAAAAATTGATGCACAGAAAATGATGTGTATTGATAAATTTTGCAGCCACCCTTCCCACACCAAAATCTTCAATTAAAATTCTTTGAACGGAACTCCAAGTCACTCTAGATTTCTCCCCAACTTCTTTGATGGTCTTTCATTAATCTTGAAAGACAATTTAACATATTTTTTCAACATTTTTGTTAGTTTGGGCTGTCAAGGGTGCTGAGTGAGGTTACTATATACTATTACCTATTAAAACGAGGAAACCACTCAAACATTTGAATTTTCATCAGAGCATCATCATTGTAGGCCGTTTTTAACATTTGAAGAGTTTTTATGCCTATTTTCTTAAGTAGGATATAAAACTTCACAGAGCAAAAATCAGCCATCACAAAAACTACTAGCGCGCAAGTCACAAAAAAAAAACTACACTAACAGAACACAACCTTCTACAACGACTGCAGTTGGCAAAGTGACTGATAAAAAGTTCCTTTACACACTAAAAACAGAAAAAACCTAATACTTCGAAACCTTCGCACCCCACAACGTCAGTTTGGTTTCCTTTAAGTACGCTCTTATGCACTATATAGCCAATAATTATTAATTATATTGAAAACAGTTAAATTAAATCACTTATATTCCCACATATAAAGTTAATTTTTTATCGTATTCTATTACATATTTTTCTGTTGTCAAATTCCTTTTGATTAAAATGAAGAAACAATAAATATCAGTTTTAAAATAGAAATTAAATTTGGCAATCTAATAATATTCATGCAATAATAAACCATACTAGCACTGGTTTATCAAATAATGACGAACAATTATTATTATACTTGGCCTACATGTATACAAAATGTTTGCTTTGATCAATAAAATTGTATATTTAATATTTGACCATCGCCAGTCATCTGTAATCCTCAAATTGTATACTTTTGTGACTGCCTAAGCACATAGTTACTACCATGCCATAATATGATTGTTGGGGACCATAAATAAAAATAGTTTTAAATTATTAGCTTTTCTATGGCACTATAATAATGTATTAAAAAGAGCGCTGTGGCATAGCAGGAATTATTACAATTTTGTTGATCTAATAAACATATTATTTTTATAATAGAGGATTTAACATCCTATATATGGTTAAACATAAGAAATAAACTCACATAGAATATGACTTAAAAAACTACTATAATGGTTTGAATACTTACATCATCATCATATGTTTCATCATTTATACTGCCAAAAGTATTAATTTTTTGTGTCACTCTTTCAACAAGATCTAAAAATATACGACGATACCTAGAAAATATACATTTATTAATTATTAATAAATTACTTACTATTTTTAAATTAAATAGGTATATTCATCAAAAATATTAGAAGTTCTTATTTCTAAACAAATCATACATTTTAATTTTATATTTAGTAGAAATGTATAGTTTTTTTAAATGATTAATATATATAATAAATTGTAAAATTACTTTTCAATACATCCAGGACGATCAGACAATGCTTCGAAAATACTACACCAAATATCCAAACATTGATAATAACAATCTAAAACATCTTGCCGGAATGTAAATTGTAATAGTAGATCTAAGAATTCACCATTATTAAAATGACTATCAAGATAGTTCCAATACTTTCTAATGACTACGGACAGAATTTCAATAACTATAATCATATAACTGAAAAAATTAAAGCTTATTAGATAAATGTTTAATGGTAATTTTGTAATATACTATATTGTATACTTACGCTTCACTCACAAAACCAATTTCAGGAACAGCAATGATATTTTCAACTAAACGGAATGTATAAAGACATAACTCAGACAAAATGAAATATCTATCTTCTGTTTGAGTATATGATTTACTAAGAACTTCATTAAATATAGTTAAAGTGTTAATGGATGTAGCATTCTGAACAATAAAATTGATTTTATATTATTAATTTATAAATATTAATTTCAAAATTATATAAAATATACCTCTTTTTTTCCTAGGGGCATCAAGACATGTAATAAATCAGGAGTCAGGTGCTTTTCAAATGGAAGCCATGTAAACATATCAGAAAATACTTTTGTTACCGCTTCATATATTTCATCTGAGTTTGAAGTTTTATGGGCATTTTTCAAAATATCTAAAAACAATGAATTATTAATATTAACTATTTGTAGTAAGTGCTAACTGGTATTAAAATTATTAAATGAATAATTCTACAGTATCACAAATGTTGCCAGCATCTATAATAGTAAAATGTATATAATAAAATAATAATAACTATACAAAACGAACAACAATAATAATTTTACCTGAAAGTATTTCAAACAATTTAGGAATGTGCTTCAAAAAATTTACTTTCAGTTCATGTTTTCTTTTGCCTAAAAGATCTTCTTTGGGGCTAATAAATTCTTCAGACGACAAAAGCAAAAATGATAAACCCAAAAGAACTTGTTCAGGATTTACGAGCAACTATGTGAATTACAAATATTATTACTTACTTATGTATATGCTTTGTTTTTAATTTAAAGAACACTTACTTGTGCAATGTGATCGATAAAATTCGGATACCGCAATGGCCAATCGTTACGGGCTATGTCGACTAATAACTTGATCATTTTGCTGATCATATATTTTGGATATTCTTTGTGTTTCATCACAATATGGTTAAAAATTGCTTCCCTCAATGTTTCTTGAGATTTGAAAGTCATTTTTTCCCATTTTTTATTGATAATCATCTATTTATCAAACATCCGCACACGATATAGGTATTTACATTTTTCGCAGCTGTGGTCGGTGAAAAAAAAAAAACAATTTTATATCTTACCTCCATTATGTTCAAACTGAACATTAACAAATATTGGTTTTTACTGTTCTCCAGGTTGTAGCAACACTGCACCCAACATTTATCTCGCTCCCCGAATTTGTCAAACTCTTCTTGCATACACAGCTTTACCGCGTTACTGGAATTCGCATCATAGAACTCTGTCAACATCATCTCATAGTTTTTCATTTCGTGTTCGTAGACCTAAAAAAACACGAGAAAATAATAGTCAATCGTATTATGTAAATTCATATCCTGGCATACGGCATGTGGACGATATACTCACGACCATGTCTTGACCGTTCATAATGACGGTTATTGTTTATAATGACAGTTAAGACTTCCAAACGATCAGGAAAACAATTTGTTTGGCCGACGATTCCCGTGCATTTGACGATCGACCGGCGGCGTCAGATTATATTATTATCGACGCGGCGCTCACTGCAGAACATAATTTACAATTTACATGATCGCAAGTCTCCAGAAACCATACCGTTAAATGTTCGCCGACGAAGCAAGTGAGCGGTAAGCAGTGAGCACGATGAAAATTGCGATTTCGTATTTTTAATTTGTAACAAAATTAAAAACATTTTCGAACGTTATCTCAATCGCTATCAGATCAGTGTACCCATAGACATGACGTTATTATAGATATTCTATTCTATGTCTATGGTGTAACCAACCGCAACACTACTACGTGATATTATTTTGTCATTGTGTAATTGAAATTTGAAATGTGTACCTAAACGGCTAAACGTATTTTATTATTTTCCCATTGATTAAATAAAATATTACATAATATAATATTATATAATACACGACCATTGATTATAAATACAATGGATCGGTAACTGGCCCCATATTTGCGGGGCGCGAAAAATTTACGAAAAGTGGATGTCGCCGTAATGGAGCGCTGTCGTCGCCCATTAAGTTACTTACAAGAACCAAGTCCGCGATTGCTCAAAAATGCTTGGATTTAGATTTTCTTGTCTTTATATTATTAATTATTATCATCTCTTCTGATAGGAAAATGAATCTAGTTGGTGCTGGTAATTAAGACGAAACGGACATTTTTACGTAAAATCGGTTTTCGACAAATTCGATTTTGATTTTTAGTGTACCTATAACTCTAAATCAAATAACCGAAAATGTTCTAAATATTTCAATTTGTTTTGTACTGTTTATTACGGCCATTCTAAATTTTAAATCTTTTAAATTTGTTTTACAAATGTAGTCAGTCCAATGTCGTTTTCCAAGCAAAATTTAAAATATTTTAAGGTATGGCTGCGGGGAACACCAATGATAACGTTCTTATACTTCCGGCAGTTACAAGAATTAAAATATTATCAGACAATTACCCGGCATTGATGCTTTTTAACTGCTAAGAACACGAATACACGATTTTAATGTCCTATATGATTGACCAACGTCATTAATTACGTCAAACACTATATTGATGACATTTCAAATAGGTACACTTGTATTTCGGAGACTGACAAAATAGTCATTGCTTTAAAAAAAAAGTCAAAAAAAAAACGTCTGCACAGGAATCCTAGTAATTTAAACTGCACCTATACATATTATTATGCAGTCACCAATTTCATCAGAACCTACGTTTTTAAATTATTTTCCTCGAAAAACCATTTATGAGCTTAATTGTCGCTTATTATGTCCTTTTTACATAGATGATAATAATATGTACATGTGACATTTCAATATTTCATTGAATTAAAGCATACATATATACAGGGTGTCCCGTGAGGATATACCTATTAGCCGTAGAGGAGGACTCGTCGCCCGGACAAAAACCGGTTTTTT
>WHPZ01590364.1:800-26142 GCA_016617965.1 Macrosiphum rosae
GTAAAATAGCCCCTGCATATCATTAAACAAAACATAACGCAAAACGTAATTTATAGAATATCATTAAACAAAAAATAATGCAAAACGTAATTTATAGAATATCATTAAACGAAAAATACGCAAAACGAAATATTTTAAAATCGATTTATTTAAAAGTCTATTGGTTTCATAGAAACATTTATTTCATGCAAAAAATCTAAGAATTGATTATATTATATTATAGAGCCATTGCCTACCCACATTAGTTATTATTTTTAAATTTAATAGGCATATTGCATAACACTATTTTAAATAGATAACGATAAACGCAAAACTTGTATAACGTTTCAGTTATAAATAACGATAAACCCAAAACTTGGATAACGTTTTAATTGTAAATAACGTAAAATGGAATTTTTTTTTTTAAATGCGATCCCTGATTTAAGGTCGCTTATGGTTTTAAATTTTAATACCATAAAATTCTTAGAATGGAGATATTAGATGGAAGTATAAAAATAAGGATTGCAGAGATTTTTTACGAATAAATAGTATATACACAAGATACAGGTTAATGTACCTACGGGTTAATATCAGTAACTTAATTCAGAATCACGAAAAACTCGTGGAAAAAAATCGAATCAACAAGAGCTTAGCGATTGCTTATAACGGAAAGCAAATATGACGTATCAGATCGACGTTATAAATTATTTCATAGACAAGAAAGAACGGCCTTTTTACAGCCTATGTGTATGGTACGCTTGCGCATCACGCACACTAGCGTTTTTCGATATACATTGGATTCCGCCTAATGTGAGCACTGGTTAATATTGGCATCCGCGTAAAATGAGCAAAATGGTCCCAATACAAATGTTTTTGTACATTATATTTTCAAGGTTGGTCGGCGGACGGTGGTGGTAGTCGGTGACGGCAACAGATGGTGGCGGTGGACGGTAGCGACGATCGGTGGTCTCGAAGCCATACGCACTATTGTGCAGTCAAAGTGTACCAACTTAAATTATGCAAATAATATAAATCACAATAATATTATGATACTCACAGATACCATATTATGCGTGTCTGTGAAACTAAATGTTCACGCTATTGTTCTATGGTTCACACTTACGACTTACAATAACTGATGTTGCGTATATAAAAATAATCATAACAGACATTATTATGTACGTTAAAATCAATTACCTTAAATTACACAAAGCTTTATTGATGATGTTCATATTAATTTTTATTTGGTATGAAATTAAACAATATTTAATGTTATGATATTATGCACTTTATAGTATGGTTATTGGTTATTGTATATTGTGTAATATTTTTAAATAATTATGCGATAAATTATAATTGATTGCCTCTCCTCCACCTACCTTATTTAAATCTACCAATTAGTATTCGTTTTAAAAAGAAGAAAATGGTAAAATATAGAAACCATACTAGTGTCTACTATTATGTGAATAAATTAACATCGAATTAATACAACAAGTGGCTTCGTTTTATTAATAATACTTATCGTTTATAAAGGGCAACCTCTGTGTTGACTAAAATACGAGTTACCTACTGATGGGGTTTACTACATTAAAACACCAGCTATCAAAATTGTGAAGAATAATTTTATCTAGATCCATAAATAAACCTATTTTTTATATTTTAATTAATTATTTCAATAATTTAATCGAAAAAAAGTTTTAATCCTTCAAAAAATAAATGAGATTTAAATGATATATACAAATTGGTTTTCTTAAAGATCTATATAAAATTATTCTTCTTTATGATTTTTTTAATAATAATAAGTGAAAAAAAACCTTTCAGCATAAGTCGTATTCTTGGAATGGCCAAACTAGGTACCTATATATTTGTTGGTACACAAAAATGTAATTATGTTTGATCATGATCTGTATCTGATCATTTTTACTCTGTAGGAAAACATATTATCAAAAACTTACTAGTTACATTTATATACACTGTTCTCTTTCATATTATATCATGTATAAGGTATAATATTGAGTAAGTATATAATTAACGATAATACATATTATATAATAAATATTTGACAAGGAGAGCCGTCCCTAAGTGGTTTTTACAACATGGGGTGAAATCAGACTTAACGCAAGATAATACCCATGTATTATATATAGAAACCGGTTTACTTTAGTACCTAACAATGGCCAACATAATGGGAGAGGAGGGCTTGGGTCGCATTTTTTGTTATAAATACTGAGTGTTTTTTTACATATAGACGTAAAAATAATAATAATATGTAATGTATTGTTACGAAATGACTAACCCGACTACACCCAACAGGGGTTCCAACAACGACCGACCCTCACTATATTTACGGATTATAACTTTTTTTTGTAACATTTTTCGTTATAATGTATTAGGTACATTTAAAAATATTATGAAAATATAATATAAACTTTTAAAAAAACAAATGTTCGTAGTCTGTTCTACTCAAAAATACGCTGATCTCAAAATCAAAAATACCTTTTAGTACTCAGTCATATTATTTTCTACAAATTATCGACTTATATATTATTATACTCTATCCAGCGAGAGAACGTAAAGCGGACCAACCAAAGTTTTCATGATTTTTCCAAGTAACACCCTACTATAGGGAAACCGGTTACAATATCAGGTAAACGCGGGGGAATGCGCAGAATCAGTGCGTTCTTTAGCTGGACAGATAGTACTAAATACTGCTATTATTGTATACAATGATTTAAAAATCATCGGCATTAGCGTGAGTTTATGATAAGTAGGTAATAGGTAGTAGGTTGGGGTACAGTAGGATATAGGTAGTGGTTGTAGTATATTTAGTCCTGTAAAATTAAAGTCAACAAAATAACCATTGGAAAAAGCCCTTCTATATATAATAATTAGTAATACCTATATTTACCCACTACTAAATAAAATCAGACGTATACGTTAACTTATAAATAAAAACAATGGACGAATAATATTTATACTAGAGGGTTAAATGTGTTGGAACTTGGAACAAAACAGAAAAATTAAATAAATCATTGTATGATATACATAAATACATCACAGATGTGTATATGATCTTAAAATATTATATTATGTATCTATAATATATCATTATTTGATATTTATAATTCAGTTTTTTAAGTGAGTTATGAGCATTTTTAATTTACTCTAAATTATATACGCAAAATTTGCCAAAAATTGAACTAGGTATCATAAAAACCCAACATACAAACACTGGTAATGTTCTTACTTTCAAGTTTCATAATAGGTTGGTCTAATTTTTAAACTAACAAAGCTAAGCGTGATAATATTATGTTGAGCGTAAATTTGCTATGTTTTGCATGTATAAAACGGACAACAATTAATGCCTGTCCATACATCCTCTTACGGAGTAATACAAAATATGAAATATCGTCATTTAATTATTCTACAGTGAGTTATTGTGATGGGAAATCTTAAAATTGGTTCTTTACATACAAAATATTTGGGTAATTTTCTCAGTAATTGAAAATATTTCGTTTGGCTGAAATAATAATTATTCGTCTGGATATAGGTAGGTACCTAATTATCCATAATAATCATCGCATTCAACGTATCGGTCATTAAACATACACTAGATGATTACTTTTCGGAATTCGGGTAATAGCTAGAAATGGGAAGTTATAGATTAAATTAAAATTCCATTATTTTTATGGCATTCGTTAATCGTTGTCGACGAGGCGTAAAACTCTGAACACGACAAATATGTCGACGTTATATTAATCGATGTCGTCTACTCGTAAATGTTATATACCTAGATAATATTCCTATGGCGATATAATAAATATATTATATAATTAATATGTGTATATGGGTGTTGTAAGTAAAAAAAAAACAGGTGCAAGAGAAATCTAAAACAATTATTTTATTCGAAAAAAATAAAACGTTATGTTAAATGGGAAAAATATGTATTCTTTGAAAACCGTTCTTCAGATAATAATAAGATAATAAAGGTTCGGTCGGGTAGCCTTCAGGATTACAATTTTATTATTTCCCATGCCTGTCATGAGTACGGCGACAGTGTTATAAAATATAACGATACGATCGCGACATAATACCAAAGATCTAATCTTTCGGAGGGCTACAAAATTAATGGAAAACCTTTTTTTCTTCAAAAACCATTAAATTATGGTCAGACCCTCGTTCGTATTGATACAAACATTAGCTTGGAAGTACACATTATATAGGTATATATTATATATATTATATATATATATATAATGCCGCTGAGAGCCGGTTCTTATTTTTCCCCTCTAACATTCTGTATTATAAATTACAATAACATAACCTGTGCGCCCCAAGAATATATTGTTCCTTAGTATTTTGAATATTTCAAATAAAAATAACATGGGAGACGAAATATAATAATATGACGATAAAGACGACGTTTTAATAATAATTCACAAAAAATACCTAGTACGGATGGATAAAAGTATAAAATTATTACATTAACACGAAACAGAATTCTTAAGAAAAAAATCTCCATATTAGATATGGCTATAGAGTATAAAATAATATGATTAATTTGTATATTCTCTATATAGTGTATAATGTGTTAATTATTAAATATAATACTATAATAATTTTAATAATTAAGTAAAATATAATATATTATATAGGTATTCTGATTAATACTAAGTATTTTATCATTAATAGGTACGTTTATTAGATTATTATTGTATTATTAATTACTATTATTAAAAGCATTTTACGTTTTATTAAGTTGAACGTGTCTGTCGCATTATTGACCGTCTTGTTAATGGTTCCTCAACATTGTATCTATTCAATATTGTGGCGGTGTATCGTTTATGAATGTACATAAGCAATTGATAATTTGTTTTATTATTGGTAAAAACGCTGTTTTAAAATCAGAACATTCGAATTACTTCCAAAAACCATAGTTTCATGTATTGCATCATATATAGTTACATCACATCTTAGTTACGTTCGAAATTTTTTCACGACAAGTCTGGGTAAACGTTATTAATTGATAAATACATAATTAGAGGAGAAGCGACGTACTATATTATTTTGAAGTTGTCAATTATTTCACGAATATACTAGGCGCTATCTGTCGTATAATTTGATTGAAACTTGATTTTTAGTTGTTCATTTTATCATACAAATGGTACTGATATCACAGCACTGTTATCAAATTGAATAAAACACGTTTTTTGTTTTTTAGGGTTCCGTACGTTCAAACGGGACCCTATAACTTTCAAAATATAGCTTTGGTTTCAGTGTTTCACATCGGACGTCCAGCACTCGAGCCTCCCGTTCCGGCCTTTATTTTCTTTGTCTAAGCTTGGAATGTGGAAACTCTTGTCTCGTACTCTCTTAAGTCATGACTCGTAGTCATAACTCAAGTCTCAAACTCATAAAGCCGTATCTGATGGAGTGCCGAGCGATGAAAAATGGTTATTATGTAAGTAACCACATTTTGAAAGTTATACACTTTGTATAAAACTGGTTGGATTACACTTGAAAGTTATTAAAAACTTTCATTTTTTTTTTGCGCATACCTAATATACTAAATTATTTTAACAAACTACCATCAAAACTACCATCAAACTACTGCCATCATGATATCATACAAAAACATTGATGAAACAACTGTATAGGTATAAGTTTAATTATGATGATAATGATTGTTAATCTACTTATCAATAGTTAGTATTCTATTACTACCTTCATGGAGATTCCTCCCGGATTGTTAGTTCCTATTTTTATTTTCATGATGTCCCCTTCACTATTATTTGACTATCTTTAAATGGCTTCAATGCGTTTGGGCATTTTATCCCAAATCGTGATTTGTTAGGGCACTATTTTTTTCTGATGTAATATGTTTGGGCACAATAGTATATACTGAGTAAATATTATCTATATTTATGTATGTGAACTGTAAAATACATTTACCATTTTTATATAAGTTTATAAGTTAGAATTCATATTCTATGAAAAAGATTATAGACTACCCAGTTTAAAAATGGTCAGGCACATAGTTAAAGAGTGGCCTAGCCACCCCATTATATTGTTGAAATACCCAATGCTCAAAAAAAATTTGTACCACATTTTAAAACATTAATATGATATTTGTTATTATTATATAAATATCTTTAACACCATGTTCTATGTAAATAAGATCAATAAGAACAAAACAGCTTGAAATTTATCGCACTGGATGTAATTTAATATTTGAACCGCATGCTCAGAATAGTAAATGTTTTTGTAGGTATTCGTTGTGTTTACGATGGGATACAATGCATCAATATTATAAAGTCACATAAACCTGCATTCTTATTTCGGAATTTTTGAAGTATATTTACTGCTTATTGTAGATAGTATAAATTATAATATTCATAGTAGGAAGTAGGTACAATTTATAATCTATTATTATACATACAATAATACATTTATACTATTATTATACTTATTCAATATATTTTAGGGGGAGGGGAGGTAAAGCTGAGCAAGCATTATATACTTAATTATTGTTTATTGTTATATTTTTGTTGAATTAAAGCCATAAATAACATTTTAAATATAATTTATTGTTTCAGTTAAGTACTTGAAAGATTCCATACACATTACAGAAAATGGCGAAACTAATAAAAACTGAATTGGAAATATTTGATGATGGCATAATGTAATATAAATGTTTTTTTCATAAATGAAAACAATTACCTATGTGCCATCTTTACATTTTGCATCTACAACATTACTTTATGTCCTGGTTGAAAACAAGTCTTCTAATTGAAATAGTAACGTTAAAGCATCAACTCATACCAACTCAACACAATGTGATATCATATTGTCTCAAAAAAACAAAAAACAATCAACTTAGGTAAAAATTATTTTTTCCAACTGTTGAAAACCAATACCAACATGTCATCTGCAATAAATCATTATTAAAAACAAAAATTTTAAATACAATAAACAATATTCATAGTGTTAACTTTATAAATTAGATATATAATTTTCTCAAGCATCAACTTTTAATCAACACAATAGTATTTGTAACAAATATAACATTTGTTTGGTTTTTCTCCAGTATGTATTCTTAAGTGGGCTTTGCTAGGTTATCAAAACTCCCAAAAGAAATCATATGATTCATACTGGAGATAAACCATACGCATGAGATATTTGAAATAAATCGTTTTCTCAAACATCAACTTTTAATCAACACAATAGTATTTGTAACAAATATAACATGAAAATGGTTTTTCTCCAGTATGAATTCTTATGTGAGGTTTGCTAGGTTATCAAAACACCCATTAGAAATCATACGATTCATACTGGAGATAAACCATACACATGAGATATTTGAAATAAATCGTTTTTCTCAAACATAACATTTAAGTATAAACGATATTATATATATATATATTTGTTATGTTATTTTATATCTTATATAAACAGTCAAATATCTATCTATTGTAACTATACCCTACCATAAAATATTTTTTTTAATTTTAGCTTAGTTCATACACTTGACTACTGTTACAAATTTGATGATAAAAAAATATATTATGGAATCAAGTATCAATAAATTGTAATTTTATTTTGCCTAAATTAATAGTTTGTTCTTAATCACTTCATTTTCTTGATCCAACAAATGATTTGTAATTTGATTTTATAATAATTCACGTACTATGTTGTGAAAATGTAAAATATAATATCAACAGTTTAAATATTATAGTTAACAAATGATAGTATCAGGACATAAAGTACTTATTTGAAGGGGTTTTTTTTTATGCTAATATCAAAGAATAGAATGCATAATATTTAATGTTACTCCAAGACTGTTAATACATGATATTAACTGTCTTGGAGTAACATTACATATTATGCATTCTATTCTTTACACTTTATATTTAAGAGTTTTGCTTGGACTTAATACTGTTGCCTGGAGAATTATCAATTATTTTTGCATATACATTTAATTAATGTTAGGGTGTAAGCTAAACTCTGCTTTAAGTGAGTCAAAATGGGTTTTGATTTAATGTACTTGGGACAAATGATATATGCTTAAATAACTTGTTGTATACACAATATTGGTACTTGGTTAGTTATCTTTAAACTTATAGGTGATAATAATATTATTTGGTATATTAAAATATATTAAAATAATATAAAAATTAGTAATTATATCATCTTTAGTTCTAGATCTTTTATTTTTTTGTAAAACAAAGCCTTTCTTGAATTTATCCATTTGAAGACCAGTCAATTTAAGTGGGCCAAATCACAATAAATTTAATACGCGATATATACCTTGCACGATTAAAATGAAGCGACTGTTTTAGATTAACGCTTAAATTATAATTATTTTATTTCATAGTTTGTTATTATTATTAACTACATGAGTAAATTTATTAGAGATCTATTAATAAAATTTGCAATTATTATGGTGGTAGAACTGATTACAGTCAATAGCAATATAATTTATATGTAATTAAGTTTAACATGAGAATATATTGAATTTGTTTTTTAAATAACAATGACGCCTGTCAACCACAGCTCTATTGTTCTGTGCTATGAAGAGATGGACAATGATGAACTGGTAGCAGAGAGGTCCAGTTGTCCAAAGGACCACACTGTTAGAAAAAGATGGATAGATTATACATCATCTATACCACTCTTTAATGTCGAGAGACAGAGAGAGAACATACAGTCTTAGATTACAAAAGAGAATTTTAACAACTGAGATTTTTAGAAAAATAATTTATTGATTGCTTTTTAAAATATTATTTAATATACATTTGTTACGCAGCTAAATAGGTCTAAGGTTTCTATTATTACTAGATAAAAATTTCAGTATGATTATTGTTTTAACATCTTGTTTATCCATATTAAATAAATGTATGGAATATTATTATTATTGCTATTTTATATGTTGATACGTTATCCATGATGTACAGTGCGCAAAATTAAATTTTCACAAAAAGTTTATATTATTGATTTTTAGACAAAATAAAATTTACAAAATATTTTGAATCTTTTGAAGCTGTTGAACATTTAGATTTTTAGTAAATTGTTAAATTATTGTCAATAAAATATTTTTTGCTTCATCAAATAACTTGAAATGTAATATAAGGTTCCTTATATATTTTTGTAAGTGGACATTAAAAAAAAAGTTGAGCATGAATCCACAATATTTTTTTATAAGCTTCTGGAGTTAAAAAGTTGACAAGTTTTTCAAAATCAGAAACATTTACAAACCATCTTAATTTAGAAATTCATAAAAATGTATTCTATTTATATCAAAGATTTAAAAATGTAGTACAAGATTCCCTATACGTTTTCCTAATTTAGCCAAAAATAAAGTCTAGCGGTACTTCAAATAAATTTCTTTTGAGTGTTTGAAATTCAAATTTGATTTCACATGGAACAATTTTATAATTTTGTAGTAATCAAAATACAAATAACCAAATGAATACTTGCAATTTTCAACAATTGTTTATTTTATCATTTACCATACACGATTCAATTTTAAAAATATTTTATTAATATTCTTTTTGGGCTATTTACCTATAAACAGTTTCAATTTTGAATATTTTTAGATTTTTTTCTATAAAATATGTCGATTAAATTTTTTCCTTTGGGTCAAAAATACTGAAAAATTAATACAAAGGTTTCTCATACGTTGTTACAATATCAGTTCGAAATATGAACAATACATGGGCATGAATTGGTGTTTTAGAAAATTATAAATTTAGAATACAGACATTCAAGAATATGTATATGCTTACTGCATGTCTTCAGGATAATTTATTAATTTACAAATAATAAAAAAAATTTAAAAATAATATTAAAAAGCTGATAAGTGGGTAACGCTCTACTGTACATTAGGTGTCGAAAGAACTGTGGTTGTATGTTTTAAATTTGAATTAAATAATCATAATAAACATTGTATACGAAAAACAATTTTGAGTGAAAACGGTCTGTCACCCTATGCCCCATAATATATCGAAGTAAATTAAATGATATTATTGTGATTAAAGTAATTTATTTTACTATTAGGCATTAGTAGGTATTACAGTAGGTTAAATTAATTTTTTCCAAAAAAAATTGCACTTTAAAATGTCATTGTGTGTATCGTCTAGTGTATAATGTATGCAATATAATAATGTACTTTTAAAGTCTCAAGTATCCACAAATAATATTTTAAAATTACAACAAAATAACTAAAATCATTATTCTTGGTTTTCTATGTGTAATTTCGTACAAATTTGATCTTAAAATTCTGTAAAAAAGAATTGTGTTATTATATTTTTTAGATTTATTGGTTAAAGTATGAACAATTTATGGGAATCTTTGTTTTAAATTTTTAATTCTTAGCTATAAAAATTTTACATTTTATTACTTTTTAACTACAAAATAATTTGAAAATATTTGAGGTTTTGATAAATGCTGTCAGCATTTGAACTTTAAATACTTATAAAAAAAATAGTGCCAATGAATTATTATCAACTACTAATAAAAACGTTTAACGGACCTTGCATTCAATTTTAAAGCTCTTTGACCAAACGAATAAAATATTATTACCGTTTACACTGTTAACAGAATAATAAACTATACAATTTTAAATGTCCATGAATAACGCAAAACAAGTCAAACAATATTTGATGAAAACTTTCTTCGCTCAGAATCGTTGTTTATGTACAATGGTTTTATACCATTGTATTAAAATTTAACAACACCCATTATAGTGACCCACTGCACTGTAAACAGGGTAGTGTACAGCAGAGTAACACCCACTTGGACGGTTTTTTTTTTATTTACTTTAATTTAGCTAACAGAAATCGAATAGGTATTTTTTTTTATTATAAATGGTTGCCACAGGTTACATATAATAATTTGATAGGATATAATAATTATGACACTTGTCACTATATTTTTAACCTCAAAGTTACCTAATTAACTCAAAAACTACTGGACTACAGTTTTTAATAAAAGTTTTACCAATAGATTCCTTGAGACTATTGCAGGATGTTTATAGTTTATTTTTTCAATCCCTATACCTAAATGTATACTGGTAGGTAGCTAAAAAGTAGTTCACACATACATTTTTTCATTTCACAAAAAACGAATTTTTATTTTTGTTTATCTATAGGTATGCCATTGATTATATAATATAATATTATTAATATCATAATAATTAGTTGAAATATAATACATTTTCTTACATATACAATTTATAAAAAAAGAAAACAAATCTTTGGCCCTGGCAAAGCCGGGTGAGATAGCTAGTAATATAAAAAAAAACATGGTATTAGTTCTAGGCTATTTATATACAAATAATACAATAATACAATAATTATTATAGTTATCATCAGCGTTTCATTTATAAAAAAAAAATATATTTATATATTATATTAGCAATATAAACAAACATATTGTATTTTTTTTTGTTTCACTTAATAGTTTACAGGCTTCAACTCTTAAGGTTATTAACCAACATTTTTTTTTTTTTTTGTACGGATTAGGTATAATTACGCAATTAATAATTAAAATTACATATTACAGTTAAACTATAAGTGTGTTTACAATATAGTTTGACTGGATTAAAAATATAACTATAATACTGTTATTATCTATTAAATTAATAAAATAAGAAATTTTATATCATAATTTTCAATACCATAGATTATTATTTAGGTAATAGCAATAGCTCTCATAAACTCATAAATATTCTATGAAACAGTCTTTCTAAAAGTTTTATATTCTAAAACTTGATTTTCTAAAACATGAACCTAGATCTATTGCTAAAGCCCCTTCAGTGCCCTCCCACCACTTAAATAATTTTAAGCCTATGCATTTGTTTACACACTTATACTAAATCAAACAATCGAGTATCATTGGGCGTCGCTGAAGCAATTAGAGAAAGGCGGACATTATTAAGTTGAAAAGTTTAAGACTTTATGTTAAGTTATAAAAAGCTAAGCTATTTTTAACAACAATACAATATAACGTGTTCGCTTTTTTTTTTAATAGATGTAAATTCTAGCTTCATGATAAGTAAACTTATTTTATTTTAACTTAAAAGTTAATGATAATCCCACATCTATCTGTTTAGGAAAATTTTGACGCTTGATGAATGTCAACATTCACCAACATTTGCATTTTGTAAAAAAAAAAAGATAAATAAACTCAAAAAGCAAAAATTTACATTAATTTAATCTCAAAAGATAAATTATACATTTATATTATTTATTATTAAATATTAATTAACCATAAATTATTTTAAATATAACTATATAAATGCCCATAAATATGATCACCTCGCCCTAACACATTAATTTCAACAACACTACTAGATAACCTAGTTAGGCGGATAAAGAGATATTGATAGGTACTGTGATCTCTTAAAAATTAACTAATTATTAATTAAATATAAACCTAAATAATTAGTAACTTCTGTTAGTACTTGGTAGGGTTCTTTTTGTTGGATTGCTTCCCTTTTAGTTATTTTTTCTGCCAATTATTATTCTTATATGTATTATTATAAGTATATATTTTTGTTTTATTTTCTAAATATAAAGTAGACAATGGCATCAAGCATAAGTACCATCACCAGTTTAAACTTGGTACTTAGCCACTTGCTACTGGGATGAACACTCACTTATTGAAACAGATTTTTATAGTCTGCACATTAATAAGTTTGTGATTAGTGATTATGCATTAATGAGACAAATTATGTTATTTAAAAGATTTTTATATTAAATATGCAAACATCTACATTTTACATAATTGGCCTTCTAATCTGTATCTGGAAATATATAATAGGTGCCTATAGAGGTACCTATATGACGTTAAAAAGGTACAATAGTATATTTAATAATGAAATAGGTACAATCATAGAAAGTATCAAGTATATCAAAATGAAAATTGGTATTATTCAGTAAATTGAATTTCAATCAAGGTGAAATTAGGCACTTTTTAATAAAAATCTCTGCATAGACTTATTTTTAACCTGATATATTTTTTTAAATTTAAATAAATAAAATAAAAGTCTTATTAAATAAAACAAATTCATGTTTAATAGGTATAATATATTAATATCATCAAAATTTATTATTTATTTTATTGTAACAAGTTTAAAATAATCAAGACATGAAATTATGATAAGGCTTAGTCAGATAAAATATTATGCAATGATTAATTTAAATGTTTTAAAAGGTATATAAGTAATATTATGTAATGTAATATTTAAGCTACCAACTATTTCTGAAATTAGATTGGTTCATTTTAACATTTAATCATTTTGAGAATTTCAGGACAATTGATAATATAATGTAACTATATTATGTAATAATTTATACAAATATTTACAGCTTAAGAAACTATATCTGAGAAATACAGAATGTTAAGATTTGACTTATAGCAAAAAAACTTTACATATACCTAGTTTAAAATAAGCCCAAATTTTTTTTAATAATTTATTTATTATGTAATTGACATGAAAATTTAAGGTAAATTTTGAAGAAATATTTAAAAGAACCCTATGATTTGGAACTGAATAATAAACAAATAATTTAATACTATCATATTTTATTTTTATAAACTATGGACTTACTGGTAATAATAATAAAAAGAAAATTGAGTGATATCGGTTTGAGCATTTGAGGTTTATTTATCAGGTAATTATATTTATATGTCTTGTATAATATAATATGTAAAACTAATATGACATGGAGATATTATTTTGAACTATTATTGAATTTCTTTAAAAGACAATCTCCTCCAGTATTAATGAAGGCATATATGTTCTCACGGTTTCTCATTCCGATATCTCTTGGAGTATCTCCTCGACGTAACCTTTGACCACACGCGACAAAAATTGTATTACGAGGTTCTTTCTAGAAACAAAACATTTTTAAAAATTAATAATTATATCAAATATTTACAAAAATATATCTTCCCAAAGAACAAATTCACTAATTTTAAAATTTCATTAAAGTGTTCAGCCACTACACGTTCACAACCAGGTACACATAATATAGGGCAACATAAAATGGGATATTTTCAAAATTTGACTAACCGGATTTTTTCCTTGTGATGGACAGTTTAAGTTGTTATTATTTTTATATTTTACACTTGTAATGTTATCTTTGGCATACAATGTACAACTTCAGAAATTTGTAATTAGAAGTTCTAATTTTGTATTATTATTTTTAACATTAAAGTTAATTAACCTATTATTAAGCATTATCTGTTGTTTTTAATACATATTTTAATTTAAAAGCAACACAAACATTTTTTTATTGTGATATTTCATAAACTAATATCTCGCTTTATAATTTAAAATTGTGTAGACCGATTATTGAGAGTATTAATAATTCTTACAATACATGAATAGGTTTTTATTTCAAATAGGGTCTTAAAATATTTAAAAAAAATATCATATAGATTATAGAACATAGCAATACCAAATGTAAATTTTTTTGTACCTCACTTAACTTAATTTAGGATTAGTTTGTGAAGTGTATTGTTTTATTTAATTACTATAAATATTGTGTATCATTAAATAAAATATACAATAATTCTACTATAAATTAATTACACATAAAAAGTATGTTATAGACCTCGTATGACATGTAGGAACGTGCGGTAGATGGCATACGACAAGAATACACAAATTGTATTGAAAATTTGTTCTTAGCCCTTAGAGCACTTACTGTAAATCCAAAATAAGCTCTAAACAGGTCTGTAAATCGTGTTCCACGGCTCGTAGTCATACTAAATCGCATATGTAAACTTGGACTATTCATAATCACTGTTATCATCTCATTGTTCCCACGATTGTAATTGACATAATTTCGACACTGAAAATAAAACACAATAATTACCAATTAGTAAAAAAAAATAAATAATTACAAAATCAGCATTAAAATGCTTAGTAATATGCACTTTTACTTGAAGACTAAAACATCAATATACAATTGATTACCTATCTTTAATAATGTAATAATTCACATACACCTATAAATATATGATTATCCATAGACAGTTAAATTTTTTTTATTACACTTGATTCAAAACAATACTATAATAGAGTTTTTCTTAGCAAAAACTGAAAGTATGTTGAATAAAAATTGTATTAGTTGATTCTGTTGATCATACCTAATATAACCTACCAAATTTAGAACTAGGTCAGCAATTAATTCTATTATATTTTGAAATCTCTTAGAAATGTATTAATGCATTAATGTTTATCTTACATAAATTGTTTATAAAGCTCTGTTAAAACTACTGCTTCTTTTGGTATATTGGTACCTATTGTCTTTTGGGATGTTGCTTATCAAACACATACTATTAAATCAGAAACCACAATAACCTCATTAAGTTAATTAGCACTGATGTCCAACATGTGAAGTATGTCCATTATTATTTTAATACCTAATATCCTAATATTAACTTCAATTCACATTGCCCGCAGGATTCTGGGCAGAGTATACTTTGGCTGGGAATTACTTACTGTAGGAAATATTTGAGTTTTAAATTAATATTTCCTACTTTGAAAGAAACACTGTCACTTAAAAATAAAAATAATAAATGTTTTGAAAATATTCTGTCTTTGGTATCTTAGAAATTATGAAGAAATATATAAATTCCTAAAACTACTCATATTTAGGCAATATATTTTATATTATAAATAATAAAGTTTTTTTTTTTTTTTTTACAAGAATTACACAATCTATACTAATAAGAGCACAATAAGCGTATTTGAAGAGGGTAAACGGGCATGAAGAACGGGGTTAAGAAGTCACCCATTAGCAACACTTAGCATAATAAAGTTAACTGTAAAGTAATGTCAAATGTCCCAACTTTGAAATTATACTGTAAATAACATTAAAATTAAAGAATCAGGATTTATTTTCAAGACTAAATGTTGGTTTATTAATTTATGTTGCAATTGAATTATTGTACAAATTATTCCTTCTATCTTTTTTTTCTACTTATTATGCTCGTTATTATGTTACACTGAATATTGTCAACTTGGGGCATTGATGTTTTTCTTATGAAAAGCCTATATTAACATACACATAAGCCAACTAAGGGCATTATTTTAAATATTAGAAATATGTAATAGACTATTTTCTTAATTTAACAAATATATTTTGTAACTGGTAGATATACAAGATTACTTAAACGTATGACAACAATTTTTTAAATTATACGGTTAAAAAATTTAATATACTCATATCGAAAAATTCACAAAAATAATATTTTGAAAAAAGTTATTAGGTAGGTACGTTCCAAATTAATTTAATCAAAAAATTATTGATATTTTAAAAATTTCTAAAAAATAAATTAGGTACTTGGCTTCTATAAATTTTGTTTTTACTATCAAAATTGTTCTTATAATCACAAATTGGCTTTATGGAATTTACCTGAAAAAAATTCTAATCAAATTTAAAATTTATTATTTTCATTATTAAGAATTATAAATAATTTTTTTTTTTATATTAGGTATACGTTTAACGCAACTAGCTTCAAATTTAATTTAAAAAAAAAAAATTCAAAATATTAATTAGAAAAAAAGTTATTCCATCTGTCAGGTCTTCCTGTAATAATATAAAAACATCTTAAAAAATAAGTAAATATATTCTTATAAGTCTTATAATTGCCAATAATGTTATAAAATAAAAAATGATAACATAATTGTTAATTAAAGTACAAGTCTTATAATTATAACATAGATGCCGATTTGGCCTAAAAATGTAAAACGTAATTTACAGAAATGTAGGCAGGGTTATAATTTATAACTCAAAATAATTTATATCAGGATGATCTTTTGTAGTTAGTGGGCCAATTTACATATTTCTATAAACACCGAGGAGAGCCAAAAGAAAAAAGAAAAAAGTATCATTTATACATTTTGATTTTATAACAAAAAAATGTTATCACATTACAGATTAATATAATTTATTATATTACGACCGACTGCTGCCATCTCCCACCACCTTATTGTTGTTTTTTAAATATATTTACTAGATAATATGACCTTTAAGGAGAGCCCCCAAAAAATTACTTTGAGGCCTACGTCATTACCATAACGTTTAAAACTTTAAAATTGTGTGCTCCAAAAGGGATTTTAAATATTGTTAAGACAACAACAGAATAGTTGTCTTTAATTTATTAAATTATAAGATACTATTATGGAGATAAAATGATAAGATACCATTTGTTTACGTATTTACGGGTCCTGTTATAATATCAAAGGTAGCTAATAGTATTAATTTAACAAGGATATTTAAATTTAAATATCGATAATTATAATTTATTTAGGTATGGGCGAAGCACTTATATAGAATTCTGAAATGTACATAGCATGGGAAAGTGAAAATAATAATCTTTGAATTAAAATATTTATACAGGAATATGGTAAAATAAGTACCTACCTACTCTATATTATGATTATACTATTATACTTACTGCACATCTTTCGGCGCCGAAAATTCTGGGCCTGTCTATTTGATAATTTCTGTGTGAGTAAATTTCCTCGAAAATCCCAGGCTCAATCTCTATTCTAGATATTAATGGCGGAGGATTTGACCTTGCCTGGGTCGGTTGATTTTGCTCAGCATTCTGTTCGGGTTCATTTGTCGGATGGCGTTCATTCATCGTTAGCCGATGGCATATATTTACCGGTTGCCGTTGGCGATGTCTCAACGATGGCAGTGGGCGATCTCTCATTGGCACTCGTCCACTAAAATCATTGAACGTCCAGTTTTGGTTTCCAAAGCTTAAGTGGAAATGTGGAAATTTTTGTCGGATTGGAGCGGGATTCCTTCCCCTTCTAGAGTACAACGGTGGCTGACGTGGCCTTACCTGGGGCGGTTGATCATATTGGCCATTTTGTTCATTCATCGGTAGCTGTGGATTGAGATCATTGTTCAACAACTGTTCATGTTCCTGGTTCATGTTGTAATTTGGCACATTTGCGATTTGATTTGGCGGTGCTTCTCTGTTTGAGCTGGGATTCATGGCAGCACCGCTCTCGGATTGCTGCTCGCCGACGTCCTCGGATTGTAGTTGTTGCTCATTGACGTCGCCATGTCGTGGTTGGGCAGCCATCGCCTGATCGTTTCCCGAAGAACTTGCCTGACCGTGGCTATATATCGTCGGGCTGCTTTCGACTTGGTTCGCGATTTCCGAAGCACCTGTGTCGTGGCTGATAGTTGTCACGTCGTTCGAATCCGGGCTTTCGGACGATTCCATATCGGTGAAAGAAAGATTATATTTTATATTCCAAAAGACAGGCACACTGTACAGATTACGTAGTTATAATATAAGATATATAATTGCACGGCCGACTGTGCAAATACGAATACGAAATAATAACAACGATAAGTTATTATTGATAACAGACGAACACACAGCTGCACTGCTACAGCAACTAGTGGTGGACTGAGCTTACGTCGCTTGAACTAACTACAGTTGTAGTCGCGGGATGAGCTTTCAGAACACGGGAGCGTATAATCAAGCCTAACCTACGCTCATTGGTTCATTTGAAAACTATATGAATTATTTTATTATTATTATTGATTATTTCGGGGGGGTTGGTAATACACCTCCTTGACAATAAAAATCAGCAACAGTGTGGGCTAGATGCTGTGGAACGATATTCCCTGCACGTCGACGTACAGTTGTACAAACTTACAATTCACAACTTACAACTACGATCTTGAACGCGCACTGGTAAACAAAAATGAAAATACATAGATGAAAATTAATCTATTTCGGTTCTTGTCAACGGTTCCGCGTAGAAATCTTGGCCCGTAAAAGTTTGTAGGTATAATACGCTGTTCGGAAATCATTGATATTCATCGATCAATCGATAATCGAATTATGTTGTAACCACTTGTCGATTTATTGAACATGTAAATATGTATTGAAACTCCTTTAAATAATATTATAATATAACATGTATTAATCAATCATATTAGGTATTATTTTTTGAAATTTAAATTTGACATATATTATAGTAAGTAGCTGGACGGACCAAATAAATCAAAACCAGATTTCAATTACCGCACTCCCCATCCCGTTGGACTAGGGAAAAAAAATTAAAATCGACGATCGATATTCCATGTGTTAGGTATGCATACACCGTTCCTGTAACAAAATAACGATTTATTACCAACACGCTATAAATATATTATTTATGATTCGTACCTATTGCGAGGTGACGGTCGATTATTGTTTTATATAAATAGGTATTGTTGAATTGTATAATAATAATACAATTACCTAGTGAACCGCAAATAAATTGATTCGAATAATTGGGAAAGTAGATTAAGAAAAACTCTTGTGTGAAACTCTGGTGGAAACCATTTGTACCTTCCGATTCGGTATATTACGTAGTCATATAGATATAGTTTTAAATTGGTAATTAGATTTTCTAATAAATAATTTTGGTATCGACACTTTATACGCTGGTATAGCTAACTGTATATTACGTTTATAAGTACAATTTCTACTAATATTATCAAATACACTTTACTCAAAGCAAAACATAAACGAAATGTCCGAAAAATACATACAAGCTGATAATAGTATACGGACTCCGCGTAGCAGGAACCCACCTACGTGCCTAACCATCAGTACGACAAGCGTCAACAGCGCTTCCAGTGTTAATCTGTCTTCCCAATACGAGTACATAATATTATGAAATAATAATGATAATAATAATCGTATTCAAGTATATAGCCACGTCTTGATCAACAACTCTATGGCATGGGGCCACACCCGAAACGGCGACACCCATCCATAGGTCAGATAGGTGGTGAGGTGATGGCAGACCGTTATTGATTTTCAAGTTTACGGGTGTCGCATAAATATTTGGATGCTACGTCGCAATACTGCCGCGACAGCAAAGTGTCCCGGGCAGATCAATAATGGTCCTATTTCACGTCGCTAAGGAAACGGGAGTCGTCGTCTTCGCCTATAGTCTTGTTCGAACTGATATGTCTCAAATATTTTTTAGCCAAGTCATACATAATACACACATTTAGCGAACACGGGCGATTACCTGTACCATAATGTACCGAGTATCTTATGTATCTTATTTAATTTGACGATTATGGAACAATGATATGGAATTTCGTTAAAACGAAAAATTACGTGTTTCTTTATTTTAAACAGGCAATTTTTTTATAACAATTCTTAAGTTTTTAAACCCACAGGTGTACCAATAGCAAAATCAACTTTTTTTTCAAACGGCAACCACTATATTTTTTAACGGATTCTTATAAAGGTTTTTTTTCTGAAAATTTTGATCGTCGAATCAACAATTTTGGCTCTCTAGTTTATTGACTATGGTCCTCTAAAGATTAGTAAAATGTGCATTAATACTTTCAATTGAAATAATTGGTATAGGTTTAATTTACAAGCGCTAAACAATTTTTTTTTATTACTACCTTTTGATACACTTTAATAGTTGAATCTGTAATCTAATGACACGCACAGAAATAAAAAAATAACATAAACAAAATTGTTGGCAAACATATTTCATAATTTTTATTGTTCTGTACGGTAAAACGAAAGCCTATTACTAAGGCACCGGCTGTCCGTCTGTCACCAGGCTGTATCTCATGAACCATGAAAGTTAGAAAGTTGAAATTTTCACAGATTATGTATTTCTGTGGCTGCTATAACAAAAAATACTAAAAATCCTAAAATATATAGTATTAGCAGTTTTTCCAACATGTTTATAGATGATAGTAAGGGACGGCGAGTCCGACTCGCACTTGGCCGGTACTTTTTATAACATAATATACGATCATAAAAATAAATATTATTATTTTTATTTTTATTATAATCGTAATTAATTACGTTACATTTTTTCGTCACAGTTACTTTTCTCACAATATCATAAAATAGGTAGTAGGTACTATTGTTGTAATAATTATTATTTTAATCATAATTAATTGATTACAGTTAATTTGCTTACTAAATTTGAATACTTAATTAGGTGGCTAAGGTAATAATGGTATTTGATTATTATAAAAATCTGTAATTAACTCATATTAAAGGCAAATACCTAAGTATTAAGTATATTAATATCGACTATTTACCATTATTTATTTAACCATTTACCAATTTACCATTATTACCTTAGCTACCTACTTAATAAATAATTCAAATTTATAATATTGTAAAGAAAGTAACAGTGATGAAAAAAATGTGATGTAATTAATTACAATTATAATAATAAATTAAAATAATAATGTTGATTTTTATGATCGTACATGTTAAAATAAAAATAATGAACTATATGTTTGCCAATAATTTTGCTTATGTTATTTTTTTTTTTCTGAGCGTGTAATTAGATTACTGATTCAACTATTGAAGTGTATCAAAAGGTAGTAATAAGAAAAAATTGTTTAGAGCTTGTAAATTAAACCTAGGTGTACCAATTATTTAAATTAAAAGTATTAATGCATATTTTACTAATCTTTAGAGGACCATAGTTAATAAACTAGAAAGCCAAAATTGATGATTGGACTATCAACATTTTCAGAAAAAAAAGCTCTATAAGAATCCATTAAAAATATAGTGGTTTCCGTTTGAAAAAAAAAGTTGATTTTGCTATAGGTATACCCGTGTGTTTAAAAAATTTGAAATTGTTAAAAAAAAATTGCATGTTAAAAATCAAGAAACACGTATTTTTTCGTTTTAACTAAATTCCATATCATCGTTCCATAATCGTTAAAAAGCCCCGCGTACAATGACATAAGATACACCCGGTATAATTATCAATATAAATATAGATGTTAACTATAAATAATGAAAACAACTACAATTTAGAATCTGGCATACTGATTAGTAGTAAGTTATCGTTAAAAGTACCAGATTAAAATCATATGGTATCTATATATTACTGGAAATAATAAGATGGACACTATACTCAAAGTAACAATGATCTAGATTCTAGATAACCATAATATAGATAAAGACAGAGTAAAGGAAGATCGCTTAAAATATTTGGATTCAAGAATGTATATAGAGGAAACGAAAAAAGAAGGATCATTTTGAATACATTTTTCGAGTAGATTAATATTGCGTGAAATCCTGAAATATATATTAAACATTTAATTAATTTGTAGTTCACGGGCTCCGTAACTATTCTAGCACTAAAATATTATACAATTTATTATATTTTAGAAAGTTATAAATTTATAATAGATTATAACCGTAAATTGATAAAAGCCGCGTTTGTAGTTGGCAGTGGTGGTTCCAGGGCTTAATTTTGGAGGGGGCAAAAGTACAAAAATTACATACATTTACTACAAAATTGGCTAAACACAGTGTAAAACGAAGGGAAACTACGGCGATTGAGGGGGGAATGCCCCCTTTGACGTCCCCCTGGATCCGCCACTGGTAGTTGGTAAAACATATTTATTTAAAAATGTATGGAAAAATTATATTATAATCAACAAAATATACTAACAAATATAAAACTAGACATTTTTTATAAGCAAGTAAAGTAAATAAAAATTGGTAATTACCAAGTCTAAAAAATAAACGTAAAGGAGACAATACAATACACGAACACCCTTTTAATTTTATGCTATCATAATGTAGACATTATAAGTTTGTAATTAATGTTATACATTTCCCAACCTATATAATATCACAAATTATAATAAATATACCTAGTCAATGAAAATACGCTATAACAATACATCGATACCTAAGTATAATTGTTACCGTAAATAATTTTCAAAATCACGCTTAAAGTAAAATGAATGGATAAATTTAGTAATTATGTTATTTTCAACTTTTCTAAATCTAAAATACAAAAAAATTTACAAAATACAAATATAATATATATACCTAAGTACAGGGTCCGGCAAAAAAACCTCCCGTATAATATATAATATGTAATAATAATATGGGAGGTTTTTTTGCCGGACTCTGTATATATGTAAGTTCAGAAATGTATAAATACATTCTTATCTTACCACTATTACGTAGGTACCCAATTATGTTGAGAAGGTATTATATATTACGACATCAATCGACAATCACTCCCCTATTTAAGTGTTCTGTTTTATAGAAACATGACATGTAAACGCAGTATAAATATGTAATATACTATGGTTATCTGACTTTTATATGTTTTTATAAAACAAATCTAAAATAAAAATATCGTCATAAATTCTACATAAAAAAATTGCATACACAAATAAATACTATCAACAAGGTTTAAAACCACTGGTGGCTAGATTTTCAGTGGGGGGTTGTACACCTTACACCCCCTTTCCTGTAAACACACCTCAGTTTACCTCCTATATAGAAGGAAAACCTGACGACTGGCGATAGATACCCTGTATAATACAGTAAACGGGCTGGTTACAAACCGGGATGAAAACACCCTGTATGTACCACATTCATCTGGTACGCCGGCGCGCCGCCGCCACCACCCTCTTGATTGATTTATGAGCTTGTAGACCCCCTTTATGTACTGCGCATGGCTTACCAGACACACAAACATGTATATTGTATATTATACTGTAAGGCTATGAGAAAAAATCAATACACATGTACTGCGTAGCATGTGCGTGCGCGAAACCTACGTGTTGAATAAATTATTCCATCCTCGTCAAGATGGCATCGTGACGATCTGAAAGTTTTTATGCGAACAAAGTTGAGTTTTTTAGGACATTCAACAGTTAAGATAAATACGTTTAAAATAGTATAATATTATAGAGTATAGGTACATTTAGGATAATTATATTACAAAAATGACAGAAAAATTTGAACAGTAAATTATTACCTACTTTTAAATTTATTGCAAAATATGGAATACTGGAATTTAATTTAAAAAAGTTACAACTAGAAATATAATATTATTGTTATCATAATTATTTCAGATTCTGAACGGAGCGATGAACGTATATTGGTTTAACAACATTCGTGTTTTTATTTTTCTTATGTTTACAATCATTAGCTTTTAGAGAAGTAAAAATTCTTCGATTTTTTTTTCAGTTTCTGGTTAAAAAATTATATTTAGTTGTCACTTAAGTAGTTAGGTACTATTTTGGATGTTCACAATTTTTAAGCAAAACCAATTTTCAACATAATTGATTTTGTTTTTTGTTGTTGTTTCAATTGATAACTGTAGTAAACTTGAAATGTTCACATAATATTCGTATTAGTATTTTCTATATGTGGTTATTGTGTTTAAATTTTAGTTTGTCTTTTTTTGTGCTATTTATAAGTATAAGAAATTATTTACGTTTTTCGATTTATGTATGATACGAATTTTGTTTTTGAGCAAAAAAAAGCTTAAACCTTAAACATTTAATATAACATTCCTTATAAATTGTTCATTCCCAAATATAAATATAAATATCAGTCACAGTTATTTTTTATAAGCACCTGAAAAAAAATATCAAAAACAAGAACATTCGAAAAATAAACCAATTTAAAAGTAAAACCATTGGTAAGTATAAACCAAAGAAATTAAGTATCACAGTATTGTTGCAATAATATTATGGTCTTAATCCGAAATCAAGTTGACTCATACCATACCTCCCCCCCGGGGGGGGCGTCATTGTTAATGATTTCGAGGTTCGATTGGGGATAACACAGTTGCCGAACAATATACACATTCGTATCTACGTGTTTAACTGCAGTTAATTATATTTAAGACGCATCCTTGGGTTGTAAGCACCTGCCGTACTAAAACTATCAGCTATTGTATCTCCGTGGATCTCAATCCCTCGGATGTCATATTTTTTTATTATATATAAAATATAATATTACCTACGCTATATTTGACTGACCAAGTAATTCACACTGACATAGTAGATTTCGAGAGTGAGTAGTAACTAATAAGTACCTACCTCTCAATTGTGTAGATCACTGTAACGGGTAACAAAAATTTGTTAAATTTTAATTCAATGATCTCAAATCAGTTTATAAACAAAAAGCTAAATATTATAAAAAAATATTTAGACGATTATAGTCAGTACAACTAAAAAAAAGTTTTGATTAAAATTAACCCATCAAAAATGATTCTTGTGGCACCAATAAAATAGCCGAATAGTTTTTACAGCATTTAATTTGGTTTATTGGAAATAGATAAATGTTTGACTACTTAATGTTATGTCTAAAACAGTATTAGAAAAATACCCCGTTCTCAGAGCATTCTACTAAAAATATTCTTAAACACAATACATATTGGGTGTTTAATGTAAAAAAAAATCCGAAAAAACGTTAAAAAGGTGGGCAAGTGAGTGTCGCTCTGCTGTACAGTAGGTTACAAGTGGGTCACTGTATAATGGATGATATTAAATTTGAATTCAACGAT
>WHPZ01590365.1:0-10713 GCA_016617965.1 Macrosiphum rosae
TTATATTTAATATACTAACATCGATTGTCGATCATAAAATTATAATGTAAATTATTATTGTTATGATATAAAATATTTTTTATGTTCTTATGTTAAGTTTTCCCGTGTTCATTCAATGTACCAACTGATATTTATAATTTATTGTTATATTACGGTTAACATTATTTTAAATAAACAATATAAATTAGGGGTGTGTTCTTTAGTACTATGCCATTTAAATGCGTTATTATAGTTAAACGAGTAAATCGTTGAAATGGATACCCTAGGTAATTCAAATGTCTTACGATAAATTACATTTTAACAGATTATATGCTATTGTTTAAAATATTTTGACATGTAAACAGATTCATAACGCTCCTTTACTTAGGTATGAATAAATTAATTAATTTTTAAATATAAATAATTAAAATGTTTTAAGACACGTGTAAAATTATGTTATTTTCATAGTGATTTGTTTTAACCAGTTTAGTTATAAGAATTTAAATTTAAAACAGCAAATGAGTAAATGCAATCAAAAAAGTTTTCATCAAGCTTAATTATTTATTTTTAGTTCTTAAAACTAGTCTTGCAGTTTCCTAATAATTATACTAACTTACTTTTTTAAGAGAGAGAAATAACCTTTTTTGATAATTAAATACTTTTAGTTGTAAATAGTTTAGATTTAGTACATATTGAGTATAAAAATAATATCAATTTATATATTACTATGTTATATGAGGACTATGTTATTTTAATATTTTTTTTAATCACCGGGCTCTTAAAGTTAAATCAAATAAAATCAAAAGTGGAAGGAATTATGACTACCTATCAGATAGTATGATTTTCATTACCTTGCATTTCACAAGTTACATTTGAGCCACTCTTTAATTGTTTAAAATATTGGAACACTAAATAATTTTATGCTTTGCATGTATAAAATAAGTTTCAAAAAAAAAGGAGTAAAAAAGTACCAATCTCTATTTGACTATTAGCCATAAAATCAAATAATATATAGTTTTATTGGGAAAATGTTTTATAATAAACGAAAGTGGATGAGTCTAGACAACCATAATATAAAGAATAAATGTCATTCTTAATTTAAAAAAAAAAAAAAAATTATCAGCCAATGCCCAATCAAGACCTACTCGTTGTCCGTTGGATAACCGTTTTTTGAAAGATGGAATTCAGGACCAATACTCACTTCATCATGAACACTCGAATCGTCCAAGACCACTGATTTTAGTTTTCAAAATATCAAGGTCGTTAAAAAAATTAACTAATATGATCTCTGATATACATCAACAATTTAATCCAGACATCGACATCGCACCATATTTCTTAAAAAAAAATGTATCCTCCGAGGACTTAAACTTATACCCTGTACTGTGGCCAATACCAGCCAAAACCCACGGGAAGTCACGATCATCGCTATTCAAACCCCTAGTTAGGAGAAACACGAAGATTGTCCACATCTTGCCACCTCTCTGTGCGCTTTCTATATATTAGTTCACCTCAAAATTGTATGATTTTCTATTCTAAGATATTGACTCTGTCGCAAATGTGTAAGCGAATTCCGTGGATAGTCTTGTATAATCCGCATAGTTGTGTGATGGTTCACAAAGGAACACGGGAAATTTCTAGTGAAAACTTGTAGAGTTGTTTCAACTCCATCGGCAGTACATTTAGACATTTTGCTCCCCGGTGAAGAAAAAATTGCTACCCAAGGAAAATATGGGATATAGATCCTCATTAACTTTTTAAATTTTGAGCACAGAAAAGAATATTTGTTTTACAATGTGTGATTTTTTAAAAAATATTGCTTAGTAATTGCTTGATCCTCTCTCCGCAAAAATACATTTGAATTTATGTCACTTAAACCTTGCTTATATAATTCATCATATAAGTTGTTTTTTTTCAACATGTTTAAGTAGGTTGTAGGTACTTCATGAATAAATAAAATAAAATTATATAAGACTATGCGAATTAATAATAATTAAATAAAATGCAAACAGCATAATACTATATGTATATATATATATATGTATAATACTGTTATTAAAATAATTAAAATTATAAAATTTCAATAATTCACAAGTAAACAAATTTCTGACCACAACATCTTGGCGCCCCTAAAATACTGGCACCCGGGGCAGTTGTACCCAGCCCCCCCCCTAAATGCGACCCTGTCAATCGGTTTCATCATCACATAACTTTAAAACAAAAAAAAAATTAACTGTTATAGTTTATAAAACATAATATTATATATTATGTATACGTCTATATTCGTTTTCATTATGATAAAATAAACAAATTATATAACCGATACTTAGGATTTGATTTTTCCACGAGGCCACGACTGAAAACGCTTCTTTACACTAAATTATTATTTAATAATACTATTATACTTACAAAATAATATAGAAGTATTCCATAAGGCTTATTTAACATTAAATAAACCAATAAATATTATACTGTACTTACTAGTAAGTAAACAGCTGTTTCCGAAATAAAATATTATAATTTGGATAATTTCATTTTATTCCGAGTACGTAAATAATATTTTAAAAATGATTGAATAATTTAAGACTAGGTCTTAAAGGAATATAGTATAAGTTATAAACAATTTAATAATTTCTAATCTTACAGTAATTCATATTATACATTTATAAATTACGATTGTATGGTTAAACCTGTTGAGTTGAATATAATATTCAGATAATATAATGATGACATCCATCTAATCATGATTATCATGACTTACACTTATGAACTACAATTATATAATTCAACTTTATAATTTATTTTTTTGTTTGTTTTAGGTGAGTACCTACTCAATTGATAATCAAACGTAACAGTAAAGTTGAACAGGTAATATGAGTACAATTCTAAAATATTGTTATCTATAATATAATAACAATATAATATCAATTTTATTTTAATGGTTAAACGGAGTTAGTTGAGGTTTTTTTTTTTACAAAATGCACTTAGCAATTGAAGCATTTTAAATTCATTCAAATAAATTTGCTATTTAAAACACTTGATTGGTAATAACGTTTTTCATTAAAAAAAAAAAATAAAAAAAATAATAGACAAGCTTAGTATTTAAAAGCATTCATTTAATTCTTACATTCATTAATTTTGTTGAATACATTCGCTGAAAAACTAGTGTCAAATAAATGACGTTTTTGTTATGTCAAACCTTGAAAGCTGTCTACTTTTTTTTTTACTAAAATAATTTGTCAATGAATTTAAACTGATTCACAATATATATTATATATAATTAGTAAATTCAATTTTTTTCAGTTTTTCCAATATTCAAATATAATACTATGTCTGAATAATTTTTGTTACGTTCCGACCATTTTTATAAATTTATTTGAGTAAATAGTAGAGTTATTACTGCAAATCAAAAGTAATAAGCTTTCATTTTTCAAATAAACTTTAAAACCCATAAGATCACCGTATATGGATCGCTAGAATGTAGCTTTATGGATACAGTGACGAGACGTTTATCCAGACAGTGTAAGAAATACGGCCAGGATAGAACAGGGGACTTATTAATAGGATTAAGCTAACAAGTTATGTAGCCGTAATTCTAAAATCGCTCCTATAAAAGCGTCACGTTTTCCACATTTTGACCCTCTATCAGCACGTTCCTTGCTTACTACGCATGTCAAATTACCCGTGGTGCATACAAAGTCTGTCAACTATAATATGTTTAATATGTGGCGGTCGCACATTTTTGGATTACAGTGTTTAAAATGATAATGTCTCGTACCCGTTTGTGCTGCGGCTGATATTATGTATCGCTTGTATTATAAATTAATAATTGAATAGGTAATAATAACATTATACCCGTGTTTGAGATTGACATATTTTGTATATCATTAAGTGCGACTACCTATAACGACATTTATTTAGTCAAACACGACGTTCAATTTAATTTAATTAAAATTACAACATATTATGATAAAGGTATCTTAGGTATCTTGGATAGTCTTCAATTTTATACAATACCACGAACACATCATAATCCAAATACTTAAAACCTTAGTATATTATCATATTATTATTTGATACTTAGTCAAACATTGGATTTTTGGAATATTTATCTTTTAAAACGACCATACTTTCAGATCAATATAGTTTTTGATACCATTTTAGAAGGTATGTGGAGAATCAAATTTATTTTTCAAATTAGAATTAACCTTTTTTACTGTAAATACTTAATCTGTACATTTTTTTTGTAAATGTTGCACATTCAAATAAATAATTAAACGATTAATCTCTAAATTATTAAACTGTAGGTATGTATAGGTACTAATTAGAAAGTATAATATCCTTTTACTGCTTTATAGTGGTTTTAAATTAAATATTTAATATAATATGTAATATTTAGTCCAGCTGGACTACTAGAATCTACTTATTATGCTAGGAAAATTATCACAAATTATCACAAATTATGACGTTTTAATAAACTAATGTTTATGTTATAATTTTTAATCAATCATCATAGCTCACCAATATTTCAAAACCTGTATTTTGTTAGTTATTTGTGTTTACTTTAATCAACCTTAATACTTGTAACTCAGAAACAACTTGTTTGAATTTCAATTTCCATTTATAAAAATATTAAAAAAAATCACCTCCTTAACAATTCACAATTTACAATGAAAAAAGGTGGTACCTAAAATAAAAAATAAGTTTGCATCCTCACACAACACTGTTTCAATACTTTTTATATTTGAAAGTATGGCGAAGAACTTAATAAGTTTTTATAAGTCAACTTAACAATTATTCTAAAAATCATAATTTTAATAAATTTATTATTTAAAGAAAAATGGCTAGCAAGCATGGTGAATACTATATATTATTATAATATGATCCACCGTACTACCATGACCTAATATGGTCATTTATACGACTATAACTACCTATTAGCTGTTGTAGGTGAAATACGCATCGAACCGAAACTATGTCTGAGTACGGTCTAACTTTCATTCATTGTAATATTATGATGTAGGTAATAGGTATATATATAACGCTTGATGCAAGTAGTATGCATTTTGACAATATTAATTTTCTTAAACGTTTCGGTGCTGGTTTTTCCAATATTCTTCAGTTCTATAAAACATGAAAATTGTATTTTATATTTTAGTTGCTACGATTATAATTACAATACTTTCCCACTAATCTAGTGCCCGATACATATTTAGGTGTATTATAACAACAGAATTGGCTTCACAGGAAAAACTCTGACATCTCATTTATATGTCGAATTTTGATATTTTTTTTTTTTATTTGAAGGAAGAGATTATTTTTTAGATCGGAAGAAGATCCGAATTTTCATTTTACTTTAAATAAGGCTAGAAAAATACGTTCTAAAAATAACAAATATTAGCTTCTATATAACTATAATTTTGAAAATCGGGTTATGATTCAACCAGAAAAATGTTCACTTCTATTAAACAAAAAAAAAAAATTAACATATTTCGACTGTTTTACATGTTTATGTTAGACATGTGTTAGTACTAAAAACGCACCAGTTCCGACGCCCTTAAGGTTTGCATATTGGAAGAAAAACTACTATTTTAAAATTCCTTTGACATCCTAATAACATTGTGTAAACATTAATTGACTATATTTAACTATAACAATTTAAATTATATAATTAGCAATAAGTGGCTAAAGAGTAATATTATCTTATCTCCTCGTTAATCACAAATTTGATATCTAGTAATACTATAAATGTTGATTAGTGTCTGTTAATAATTTTATTTCACATTTATACATTTCTGATTAATATTTATGTAAAGAATTTAACCACAAAAAAGGTTTATAAAATGAAATTATGTTAATAAGGTGTTTGAATACGACTCCTTTTTTTTATATATATGTAAAATCTCTTTCTCTGTATATCCGTCATTCCAAAGGTTAACTTTGAAATGATGGAACACACCACAAAATTATAATTTTATTACCTCTACACATTCACTAAAAAAAAGTGTTTAGGGATAGTTATTTTAAGGTTTACGAGCCTAACAGAAAACTATAACTGTCTATCTTTTTCAATGCTTAATATGATTATTTTTGTAATTTAAAACTGTATTTAAATAAATTGTATAAAAAATAAACACAACTAAAATAAAACGAGGAAATTACTTATAAACAGGTAATTAGTTTACATTTTACAGAGTATAGCAATTTGTATTCAATATGAATACTCCTCAATCGTTTTTATTAAATATTTTTTTTTACAATGACTCATATATATTATATTAACTATTTAATATGAGTGAATTTCAAATTTAATAGAATCGAAATATTATGACTAAGATCTATTTAAGCTATGCTAACTTTTGTCTATGTGTAATTTTTAAGAATTTGCTAATCGGAAAAAAATAATTTAATTATAATACTAAATGTTCACGATGTAGACTGTAAGAGATTTTCAATATTATCTACTTATAAAATATAATCCTGAATATATTCGATTAAAGGCTTTTAATAATTTAAATTGAAATATATTAAATTGGAATTACAAATGCTATCCATAAATATATATTATGTGAAACAAAATGATAGGATGACAAAAATGATAACAAAAAATTAGATATGTAGTGCGAATAAAGTACCATAATTACGATTTCTTTAAACATAAGTAATGCGATGGAAGTAGGATAATAATATTGAAAAAGTTATTACTACTTTGATTTTTTGTAAAATGTTTAATATACTAATGGTTTTTTCCTTCGTTCAGCATGGTTTGTATTTAAATTTTGAACTCTAGTTGAGTGCCCGTTATTATTACTATTTTTTCGTTGGAATTGTTTATTTTAATAATTTATGTTAATTTTAAAAATTGTAAATGCCTAATTTAAGAGAGAAATTCTAATTATCATACCGGAACTGGTTAATCGTGGCGATGAAAATGTCTTAAAAACAACCCTAAACCAACAATAAATTTAATACATTTAACTCTGCGAGTGTTTAAAATGGTAGAATAATGCTTATCGTACCACTTCTCAGTTTACAAAAAACAGATCAAGAAGCACGATTGGTTTTAAAATATTTACTCGGTAGCTCTGTGTGCTAAGGTATAAACAAGGGAAACGATGAACTAAATACAATACAATTTTGATCAAATTGGACACAATATTATAAATAACGTGACCTCTAAAAAGTAATATAATATACAAGTTTTAAGATACTCGGTTACGGAATTCAACTCCGGTTTTAAAGTTCTTACCGTCCAAGTGCTGTCAAGTCTTCGCCATCTGTTGATACATTATATCATGTCATAATGTCTCTTTTTTTCTTTTTTTGACACATTTATACCTACCTATATAAAATACAGACTGCAAATGTTTTCTTTTTCCAATAAAACCGGAGAACGCGAAATAACAGTAGGTATCTATCTATTTTATACATTCAAACCCTAGTTAGAGATTATATTTCAATGAATGAAATCAAAATAATTAAAAACCACAAACTACATTTCATAATCATAACTTTTAAAGGTATAAGAAAGTTAGTCGGAATTGAGTCTATAGAAGCATATAATACGTATAGAACACCAATATAAGTTTGGAAAGAATATTCGATAAAATATAATATAATTATATCGACTGAACTCATATTTGTATTAACACTTTTATTGGATTTCGCAATCAGAACGAGTTCGGATGACAGTTTGGATGACGTCCAATACTCTCGATGATTTCATAGCCGATGCGTTAATAATTCAAAGCTGATTATAATTCGTATTAAAGCGATATTCAACCACCACAATTATTATAGGCAATACATCGCTGTCGATCAACGGAATATTTTAGCACAGGTAGGGTTGTAAAATATTATACAATCCATTGAGATTGATAAAAGTCGTATTCCGTATGATGTTTTACTATGATAATATTAATCTTGGACGTCTACATTTTTTTTACACACGCCAATAAACGACAGGACACGTATACAGAGTGGCTGACGCGGTGTATAAAGACCTGCTCACCGACCCTTTCCAGTTGGGGGTATAAATCCTGCGGGGTTACTCGCTCGGGGTACATTCGGGTTTAGGGGCGAATAAAAAAAAAGTGCACAGTATAATCAACTGTCGTCGCAATATTAATGTGTCGCAATTTACAATCGGCAGTTGTTGTAATTAATACCTGTTGTATACCTGCTGCACCCATGTCGTGTGAACGTTTACGAGTCTCAGGTGCTCACTTACTACACAGTGACCGATTATTCGGGACAAAGGAACTAATCATCTGTTCGCGAGCGTGCGATTCTGATTAGCGCGTGTGGACGGTCACTCGGAATGGATCGCATTTTAGTCCTTTGTTCGTGATATCAATTTACGTTATTGTTGTGTGTTCTCCTTTTCAACGCCGTTAGGTCTGTATGGTGTGCGCATTTGAAAATCATTACGATAATAATAATAATAATAAAAACAATAATATAGTGCGTATATACCTATATTCATGTTTATCGGTTGGACCAATCGTCCATACGTACAGCAGGCGTTTTAATTATTACATTTGTTGCTAAAAATTCCTATCACAACATAACATAACGCGCGTTCGGTAATATTATTAGTATTGTCAAATTTATTTTTACAGAAAAGTATTGCAATTAGTAATAAATGACGTCCAACGTTTGAAATAAAACATTATCATTTATATTTTATCTCAAAAATGAATTATCGCGGTTGTCAAATGCCCAAAAGTTATTGTTTTGTATTTTTTACATGATACTTCGTGTTCAAAACTTCCGAAAATATATAGATATACAAAAATGGTTAAAACATTTGAGAATTGTGCCTTGCTGTTTGATTATTTAAAATTCACAGAGAAGCGATTCCAGATGTTACCTAAATGTAGTTCTCAACCAAGATATAATTGAACAAAAATAGTGTATCATTATAATTTATGCAGATATTTAGTTACCGCGTACATCTAATTTAAATTCCTACGTATCCTAAAGTAAGCAGTAGATCAAACTTGTATGGAAATATAAATAAAGCTTTGTTTATATAAAATATAAACATACAACTATAAGTATTCAGCAATTATACATGTTAGGCAAAAATATATTAACCTACCCCGTCTCATATTATGTATGTATTCTTTGCAAATTGTATTACCTATTGAATTGGTCCGAATATGAGTACATTATATTATTGTACTATTTTTCACTGCAATAATAATTAGGTACGTATTTATTTTCAAACTTGATATTAAAAATTATAAACAGACATTAGTCCATCTAATATTTAACAAATAAATTGTAATACTAAAATATATTAATCAAAACCCGATTAAATGTTAGTTATGGACGTAGCAAAACGTGGTGGAAAAATATATATATTTTTTTGTATGTGATAAACGGAAAAACATTTTTCTGATACAACCTTAAAAATCAACTATAAATTGGCCAAAGTTATTTTTAGGGACGAACATTTTTAACGAGCTTTTGACTTGCTTTCTAATATAAAGCGGAAAAAGGAAAATAATATATAAACTGATCGAATTTCAATTGTATTTGTATACTATATATTATACTATGTAACATACAATGCACTAAAACACAACACAGCTTGGTTGGTAAAAGTATTCAGAGACACACACAAAGAGTAACACATTTGCACCAACGGAACGTGTTAGAAATCAAAAAATGTTTTTACCGAAATGATTTTAAGACAACACGTTATTGCCTACTCATCTCGGTATTATATTAGTTGTAGATTTGAATAATAATGTTATACTGTACTATTTTATTGATGCACTTAGGTATGAATAATCAATCTCATTTCCCTATTGTTTCCCTATATTTCCCCATTTGAATGTGTGTGTGTGTGTGTGTGTGTGTGTTATAATAACATACCTAACGTCAGTCGGGCACATTATTTGTACGCGTGAAGAATAGCGCGTTCTGCGCATGACAATTTATTACGATTCAACACAAATGTAGGGTAAAATAAATAATAGTTTTTACTCGTATTCACGTGCACTGTACATATTCCCAACAATAACTGCAGATTTATTGATACAGTACCTGCCGTACGTGTTTACTATTGTGATCGAAATCATTACAACTGTTGAGTCTAAAATAAATTTGTCGCCGACCGATTACTTGCGTACGTGTAGGTACCTGATTTGAATAATAAACTATTAATAATATTGCGGTGACACATATTATTATGATTGTTCTTGTGAACGACAACTGTCCCGACGAGTAGCGTTATAGTATAATATACCTAAGTACACCGATGATCAATCCTATTTTTGGGTAATAATATTTTTCATATTAATTTTGAAATTCCAAAATATGTCAGATATTAGATGGGTTATATTAATAAAAGTTATATAATATCATATTTTGACGTACAGTGCGAGTAGATAAAATAAAATGATATATAAAAAGGTGGGCAAGTGGGTGTCGCTCTGCTGTACAGTAGGTTACAAGTGGGTCACTGTATAATGGATGATATTAAATTTGAATTCAACGATATAATATAATTGTATAAGAAAAACGATTCTGAGCGGAGATGGTATGTCAGTCTAGGTATAAGACATATTATATACATAATATCCATGGTACTAAACCAACATTTGACCTATAATAATTAATAGGTACCTATAATAAATTCCAAATTAATCATATTACAATATCCATTAGGTACTTATAACGCGTTATACATCAACAAAAACCGTGATACTATCATAGATATAT
>WHPZ01590366.1:8267-21020 GCA_016617965.1 Macrosiphum rosae
TTTGCTTTGCATACGAAAGGCTTCCAGCATTAGTAAAATGGTAAAATTATTGAAATCGGTTGAATTAAATGTTTTAATTTTTATTAAGCTCGTGTCAACCGTTAAAATGTTTAATATTTTTCTTAGTTAAATTACTATGTAGGTAAATAAATATTATTATTTATATTTCATTTCATTTAAATTCAATGATAAATCATATGCATTTACAAAAACGATTTCGAGCGCAGACAGTCTGTCAGCATATATTCCCAAGGAAACATTATTATAATATGATAACATTGCAATTTTAGTACCTATATACATCAAGATGAACTAATTTTTTTTTTAAATACAAATTTCATTTATTATATATAATATTACTAGTTGTTATTATTACTAATACTATACATAAGTCAATAATAACTGTAGTTTATTGGAATAAATAGCTTAAAATGTACGAATAAAAGTATTTTGAACATATTTTCATTGTGTATACTTAATAATAAATAATAATATACATATAATATTGAAAAGTTTCAAGTTTCTATACGAATAATATTTGTTTAAGTACAATAACTAACAATTAAATTTATTACTTTTCGTACAATTTTCTAAAAAAATATTATTGATTTAAAATATGTAAATATCAAATTTCGTTGACGTTTTAACTTCAAATGCCTAAAAAAAAATTCTGCATATACATACAATTTTTCATATTTTCAAATTGCCCTAAGAACAACATATGAGGAACTTAGGAACATAATATTTTTCTATTTAAATTGAAAATTTCATACATTTTGAAATAAAAATAATTTGCAAATATTACCGACATTTCTACAAAGTTTATCAAAATATAAACTTCAAATGTTTATTAAAAATATTGTGCCACGGATTTTGATATTTAAATTGGTGTAAGGAAAAAATTGAAGGATCTTGTAGTTATTATATTTAACAACTTTTTTTAAAAAAGTCTAAAATTTCTAATATCAATTTATACTACAAAAAATGCCAACATTTTAGCATCACTAGAAAATTGTTTAAAGTATCAACGACTTTTTGTTTTTGAATTATTTACAACAATGTATGTCATAACGAAATTTGAGTAAGTGTATTTTAGTTTTTTTTTTTGTAGGGAACATTTTTCTCTTTTGACTCCCGAAAGTATCAACTAGATCATATTTGCTACAAAAACCCATCGAAGTTAAAGATAAAATCGATTGTTCTACTATGAAACTGTCTTCAACAGCCATATAAAAAATTATTATAATAAAAAAACACATCATTGTTAAACCAATACATTCATCGCTATTCGCTGCGCTTGGAAACTAATATAAAAAAAAAATACCAAAGTATAATTTTCTTCAGTAACGATCGGACGTCCCAACGCCCATAACACAGCTCATAAAATTTCATTTCATTTAATTGAGAGTATACATACATTATATTATATGTAAAATTAACACTGTACAGTTATTGACATATTGAGAAAATATTATTTTTAAAAACATACATTTTCTCTACATATTATTTCGACACAACACCGCCGACATAAAAGGCATAGTACTTATCTAATTATACCCAATACTAAAATACTTACACGGTATAATAATCATTAGCCGTGTCGCGTGTGGAACTTTTTAAATGTTAAACGATTTATTTAACGAGGCAAATGTTCTTAAATCCCGATCATTAAACACCAGGTTAATAATAATGTGTTAATAGTGAAATATTAATAAGCCCTTCAAAAACACCATATCTATAGGTACACCACTGCAATGCAATGGTAAAATAATTGTTTCGTGGATAGCGTATAATATAATATAATATAGTCGTACATTATAAACATGTACTACCTACACGGTTTTCAAGTCTTGTTGACTAAGCGTGTTCGAATGTAAAATATCAAATATATTGAATTATGCGTAGAGGTGTGTATAATATGTCTACAGCCACATTTATAGCAAAATCGCGTGATTAAAATTATATTTACAGTGATAAATTGCCGCGTAAAAATTGTGCACCACACTATGTCCACAAATATGAACAATCGTTAAACTATAGGTATACCTATGCATTACCTTATACCTACCTACAGAATACAACAACGTGGAGCTATAATAATAAAGTGCGAAAAATACAAATTGAAACCTGATCTCCTGTAGAAACTCGGTATGTGCCTTGGGTTTTCTTATGCGCCGATAAGTAATGGTTGAATCGTGTGGTATACGGTCGTGTAATAATATTATATTAATACGTATAGGTACCACCTATGTTATAATACCTATTACCTACTGGAATACACCTAGATGTCCTATATAACACCTAACATGGATAATATAGCAATATTTATGGACGACAAATATACCTATATATATATATATATAGTTATTATTTTTATTTTTATATTTAACGACTATATTATAAGCCCGAGCTTACCTGAAGTAATCAAGTTCAATCGAGTTCAGGACGATCGAAAAAATGTAGGTACAACACATAAACAATAATTTTAAATCGTCCAAAGTGGTTTGTCGAGATTCTTAAAGTTTAAAAACAGTTTATAATATTATAAATCCGTTCAAAATAATTAAAAACCAAGAACTAAAATAAAAAAATTGTCTTAATTATGTATATAATACTTCTTTCAATTATTGAACGCACAACGGTATATATTATATTTCATAATAGAGTAAATTGCCTTATTAGTTTAATAATAGGTACGCCAATATAATTTTGTGTATGTGTGTGTAGAGTGTGTGAGTGTGAGTGTGTGCGCGTGGTGTGTATACACACACGTTATAATTATTGTAGTAATATGCATTACACGATTTTAGGGCATCTCAGTTTATAAGTAGCACCCCCTGCGGGTAACATGGAAAAATAAAATTTTCCAATTATAAATACAAGCAAGGCGTACTGTTCTTATGTACATTTTATTCATATTTTAGGGGCTTATATGGAGTTACATTTCCGAGGAGCGTGTTTCACCGAAAACGAATAGTATGTTCCGTATAACATGATAATATTATATACATACGTTTCAGCCACGGTGGTCTTCGACGCGTGTTATTTTTAAATAATTTTTTCAAACTTTTGCGGAAAATAACAGTGGTTGTATACCTATATATTATTATAATTTATAACTGCAGCAGTTACATTACAGCAATGTTTTATTGCGAAATCGTGTGCGTCGGACATACTTACGATACCTATTACACGCAGAAATACGCGGTCTGTGCGAATCGATCATCCGTCGAGTGCCTGTGTAATATTATAATATATTATGATATTCGAACCACAGATGCGAATGCATTTATTACAATATAATATTATGTAAAATATCGTTTGAGTGCGGTGCCCAATTATTCGGGTCCCTATACCTATATAACAATATATTATGTGTGTTGCAGTCTTGTGAAGTATTTTGAAAGTATTTTATAAATACCGTCTTGGCCTTAAAAGCAAATTCCAAAAGTAATTTTTTACCTAAGCGTACAGTTAATAATAAAAACTTACTGATTGTACTTGAACTGTGTCTAAATATGTACCTAAATTTAAAATATTTGTATTTGTTCTCAAACACTTTTAAATAGAATTTTAAAAGTATTTTTTTACAAGACTGGTTTATTGGGGGTCCGCTAGAAATTATACGTAGCATGCACGTGGTACTGTGGTAGGCATATAATATAATAATATATTCATACACATATTTATAAAAAACATTCTTATTACTATAAAGGAATTTTATATTATTAATTATTATGTAGTACAGTAAATGTACCTACTCATAAGTATAAAAGTTTAAAAGTACCTATTAATATAAGTTACTCATAAGTTTTATGTCACAACTAAATTTAGCATAAATAGCCAGGAGTCCTTTGTCACCCTTAAATCATAAATAATAAAAAATGGATTGGCCTTACCATTATAATAATGTCAAATGTGTGCACAAAGAGAGACCATGTTACCATAAGGCATAATATAACAGTGATTATTGAAATATGGTTATCACTTATCAGTAATCACTATCAAAATAAAAATTATCAAATAAAAATAAGATCTAAGTATACACTAAACTATTATTGTTTCAAAACCTGTGGACTAAATCAATTCCAAATTATTGTTGGACTATATTATTATGAACATTTTTTTTGTTATAATTTATCAATTATCAATTACATATTATCATAGAACAATATTATCAACTCATAATAACCACTGAAACCCACTGTGGTATCTAGAGTTCTCTTCGGGCCCATCCATTTATTTATTATCTAGGTATGCCTAAAATCCGCCACTGTACCTATCTAAGTACCCACGGGTTACCTATAAAAATAAAAATTTAATTCAAAAATTAACTATATACCTACTTATTGTAACAAGCCCTAGGCGATGTATTATTAATTTTTAATCAACAAAAAATATTATTCAATTATTAATCGTATGCCGAAAATAAACAATAATATCGTTATGTAAGAATGCAGTATTCAACACCACTGAGCGTTTGTGCTCGACTATTAATCAAGGGCTTAGGACGAGGATTCTGCCCCTCAGTATTTCGAATCTATTAGGCAGATTAAATTTAAATACGGTTCGTTTAAATTTTTTGATTATGCATACCGAGTAACAATTTAATAATATTATTCGTAAGTGGATCTTGGAAAGGAAAAAAGGAGGTAGGATAGACACAAAATATGCACCTATAAGTATAATGTGTATAGACTATACATAGATATATATATATTAAACACTCGTAGTTATAAAAATCAATGAACATAAAATACTGGTACCCAAGTACAGTAAAGATTAACAAAATGACACAAATTATTATAAGACATTTTCTATGTAAATAAACAAAAAAAGGTATCCTTAAAATGGTATGCATCTTCAGCCGCCATAGCTGTCTTGTACATTGAAATATTGGAAAAATAAAAATGTGTGGCCCCGCGGTAGCCCTTAATAGTGAGAAATCAGATTTTATATCGACAATAATATTCACGGTCCAAGTGTGTGACCTATAGGGTTACTCGGGGCAGTAATGGAAAGAAGTGAAATAAAAAAATATTATGAAGGACTTATTGTGACTTTGTGAGTTGTGGTGTACCTACATTTGATTTTAACATTATAATATATAATATATTCTTATAGAACTAATTGAGACCCATGTTATTTGTAACTCTGTAAGATTGCATGGGAGACAACTATAATATACTCGTTTTTCCATAATTTCTAATTAAATTTTAAAACCGCCGCAAGCCGCGGCGTTTGACGGTACCACCCATGATTTATTAATAATATGAATAATAGCGGCAGTTTATAATATTATAATTTGTAGCGATAGGTACGCATGTTGTATATTGTATTATAAATTATAATATTATATTGTAATACAGTGATGGACATAATATACTTACCGGCCGGAAGAACTGTCGGCGATTTTCACCGCCGGCGAACACCGACCGTTGCGTTCAGTCATCGGACGCGCACGGTATAATATAATATCATAAGGCGCGCGCTCCCGATGGTGGTAAATCAACCGACTCGTGCGCCATACCTACGCGACCGCTCACCACGTTATTGTTGTGACGACGACGACGACGCGACGCCGCCGCCGCCGCAGTCCGCACTGCGGTAGTGGCTGGCGTTCGACTGGTACGCGCTTCTAACATAGAAATATTACGAATAATAACGCGCGATAACGGCTCGTAGGCATATGATAATATGGGTGGTAGATTTTTATGACAATTACAACTTACTATGACCACTTGGTCCTTGCGGTTCGTGTTCGTATTGTTAGCATAACCTTTCATATTTTAAACATCTTGTCCAGTAGGTGCCTAGTATAATTAATTTATTAATAACCGTTTGACCACTGTAAGCGTGTAACCGCACGACGACAAGTTGAATATATTTCAAGACTTTTAATTCTTTTACACTACTCACGTTCGCGTGTACGTGCATTTAATGACCTAGTCCGTTCACTATACGATCGGTCCCCCAAAGTTTCACAGTGGCATTACTATGTACCTAACTGTGGTTAATTACATATTTTATAAGCTCCTTATCAATATTGTGTTCTGAACAATGGTATGCTGTGTGTACGAAAAATATTGAGCTAGATTCAAAAACACGATAAAGGTGGGTCTCCACTATACACGTTCACGTAAATCCTGTGATTGGTTGGTTAGGTTACCACGTTAAGTTAACCATGTTCTGGACATAGCTGAACATTTTTCGTGTATAGTTGAAACCTGCCTTTATAGCCCTTATAACCGGGTAACATGGTCAATATGGTATAGACTATAGGTATATCCAAAAGACAACCATAGCGTTCTGCCAGGTTGGGGTTTTGACACGTCGTGTTAAATTATGAACAACTGCACTTTTATTCATCAAATCTAATAATAGGCTTGTTTAAGTTAAACGATTTCACTAGGTATAGTTATTATAATTAGTTTCACAGATGCGATCCCTATTAACATTTAATAGGGGTGACCAGGGCTTGCAAACGTTATAATAACGTTATATTTGACAAAAAATATTGAGATTTGTAAACTTTATTATAAGGAAAACGATATCAAAAATAATAAAATACTGCAAAACAAAACATAAAGATTATACACAAAACGTAACTTATAGAATATCATTGAACGAAAAATAACGCAAAAGAAATTATTTAAAAGTTATATTGGTTTCGTAGAAATAATTATTTCATGCATACGGACATTAGAAATGATTATACTATGTTCCGTATTCGGGCCATTGCCTACCCTCATTAGTTATTATTAATAAATTTAACAGGTATAAACATTATTCTAAAGAACGATAAACGCAAGACTTATACAACGTTTTAATTCTAAATAACGATACACGTAAAACTTATATAACGTTTTAATTCTGAATAACGATAAAAGCAAAAATTGTGTAACGTTTTAATTGTAAATAACAAAAAACAGAATTTTTTTCAAATGCAAGCCCTGATTTTAGGTTAGGTATATGTGAATAGATCATTTTTTAATATTCTCACACCCTATACGGGTCACGGACCTAACCTATACGTACATCTTATTTTTATGTAGGTATTTATTTGTCACGGGCAAAAGTTTCGAGCTGCATTTCACGTTAAATTAATTTTACATTTCTAAAAATCTTTTCATGAATTTTTAACTAAAAAATAAATTTAAATATTTTCATAATTTTTGTGATTCAGACAAATCAATCAAAAATTCAAATTCAAACCCTTATAAAAAAAATGTTCAGTATGTATTTCGATATTTTTTTTTAATATTGTATGTTAGGTTAGGTAAATCATTTTTTTTTAGTGGGGTTTAGGAAATTACGAAAATCGGTGAATTATACGATCTATATCTGTGGAGTGTGAAGATATCAAACACGGGTGCTACCCAATTATGTTTTATTTTATGAAGTTAGACACTTAAATAGTTAAACTTAGGTACATCATAATAAGTACCATCATATTAACATGTAAACTGCTTTCCACTGAATGCGCATAAATGCATCATAAATGATTACTACGAGATGTGTTAAAAAATATCTAGACTATAAAATTCTTACAGCTTTACACGAAAACAATATTACTATAACTTTATCGATATTTTGTTTGTGTCAAATCATTAATCAGTTATTTATAATTTCTATTATTCTAATAAAAAAGTTAAATCGGTATCCTTGGGTGACAGTGTTCTAGCAGACCCGCTATACGAAAGAAAAGTTTAATAAGTAGGCAGAACAGTAGTGGGTAATGAATATTCATGATTAAAATATGAATCATATTTTATAATTTTTACAATATGAACATTAGAGAAAAGACGCCGAACTCAGTGATTAAAGTGGTCTAAATTAGTAGAATTATGATTTGTCATTCATAAGTTTTACCATTTAGATTAAAATAATAAATAACCAATAATAGGACATGCTGTACCTACCTACATATAAAAAACATGACTAATTGGTTCGAAAGTTGAAATAAATTTATCTTTTTTCAATCCGGTCGGCTATGTCCAGCGTAGTCCTACCTAATGTTTATGGATTTAATACTTTCTAAAAAAGGCTTCAACTACTATCAATACTATCTTTGAAAGTTTGAAACTACCTCTAGTTCATGAGCTAATCGATAACTAAACAAACTCAATTACTTGTCGAGAGTATAGTAATTTTCGTAAGAAAAACTGTATATAAATCAAAAGATTACAGTGAGCCGAGTGAGGTACCGATACGTGCCGACGAGGGGTTGCATGTGCCTATTACAATTTTACAGTCGCGTGTCGAAGTTCAATGTTTTCAAGTAAAATGTTCATAGCTTCGACTTTATATTTTGTTTTAACCACATTCATTTTTTAACTTCATAAAATAAATCATAATAAGCATTAATAAATAAAATTAATGTCTCGGCATCTTTACAGTTCGTACAACGTCTGATTGAAAATGTCCATATCGAAATGGTCTAAACCAGGGGTATCCAACCCTCGGCCCGTGGTAGATTTTGATGTGGCTCTCACTTAAATTTAAAAAACCATTAATTAATTGTATATAATAAATTAATATTACGAAAAAAAATTTATTTTAAAAATATAAAACTACAAAATATTAAACATCAAATAAAGATAAACTTTATTAGTGTTTTACCTTTATTGGCTCCGATAGCAATATTCCGTGTCATTTATCAACAAAAATATTTCTACTTATTATTCGTTATAGTAAAATTATAAAAAAAAAATTTATTTTTGTATTATAAAATATAATTTAATCATTCAATTTTAATGTATTATTATTAAAAAGTATGTGACCCACAACAACTTTTACCCATATGATGTGGCTTTTGTGGCCCAATCTTCACAAAAGGTTGGACACCCCTGGTCTAAATGAATGTCTAAGAATAAAAAGTCCAACTAAAAAAATAACGCTCAACGGTGCATTCTACAAAATGTAATATCTTAAAGACTAAAAGTGCAACAAAATATAGGTAAACATATTCGCGTTTCTGCAGGCTGTGTACCTAGCGTCCTAGCCTATACATATTAGATACAATTTTTCTCATTTTATTGTTGTTATTATTATGATAATTAATTAACCACGGACGGTGGCAGCACTAACAGCGATCTGCAGCAGTATCTACCTAAGAAATCCGAGACTAAACGTAGACGACCCGGAGTTGTACTCGCCGCGGTAGGACGATTAAAAGACGAAGAGATCGAGAATTCGATATAATATTGTATGTAGTATGTACCTACTAAGATAATATTCGTGGCTAACATGAGTGAACAGTGGCGATTTCTTATATATATGCCTGTATTGCAGCAGCATGTTTTCTAATTTAATATGATCCTACTGTCGGAGTTAAGGTGGCAAAGAACAACTGCCAGAGGTAAATGTTAAATGTATTTTACGTTGTTGTGCCATGTTACATTGTTTTTTCAAAATAATTTTCGATAATTTTATTTTCTGTCCCTATCTGACAACACTATTACGAATAAAAAATATTATTAATAATAGATGATTATCATAGTATAGCTGAACCTACTATTGAAATTTTCAATTTTACCTTTATATAATCAATAAAATAGTGATAATCAAATTTAAAAAAAAAAAATTAGTACTTAGTAGTTTAGGATGTCAATATTAAATTAAGTTTGTAAACTATGGCGTCCTCCAAGCACCTATACTATTATCTATTAGTGTATTACTAAAGGTCTCGATTGAATAAATAATTAAAAGGTCAATTTTTTCTTTTTTTGTATCTATTTAAGTTTCGGAACTAGGAAGTCAATTAAATTATTATACTATCATTTAAATATTAAAATTCGTTTGCGCAATGCGCATGAGTATGCAATATGTATTGTTGTAATAATATAGGTAGTATTAATATTTTGCAAAAGGGTGAGAGAGAGTATAACGAAAACAGACATAGCACCGACTGTCAACAAGGCAGATGATTAACGCATTAAAGTATTTACCAACACACATTCGACACACGCGATTACCAACAATCGTCGTTATTGTTGTGAGGTGAAAAAAAAACATGTGAAATGAAAACGAGTCACGACACGATAGGCATAAGGCATTAAGGCAACATACTATACACTCGGATTTACAGACTACCTATAAAGCTATTGCGTTCTCACACGAACTCACGTACCCTGGAAACGGTTGAATATATTATTATGATATTAGACTTTGTGGATTTTTTGTGAGAAATATTTTATTCATAATTTATACGCAGAGTACGCAGGCACGCAGCGAGTTGAATATAAATTATATATTATACACGTGTTAAGTATAATATAAAACTATAAAAGGCGTATCCGATTTATAAGTCCTATATAGGAACTTGATTTTGATGTATATCCAACGATAAGTCAATGGATAAAGTGTTGATCGCAGCCTATGATGGCGGTCTGTTGCAATAATAGGTACTCGTCGCGTGTAATATTGCAAACAGTAATAATGATATTATTATGTACCTTCGTGCTCATATCGAACGCAAATAAACTATGTTATTTAATGTTGTATATTTTGTAACTATTAGTTTAACATGCCTAATAGGTGTAACATACATTTGTCAGTTGGCTGCAGCTTATACCTAATACCTACCTATGAATGCTTAAAAGAAATGTAAGCACTCGCATATAGTTTGTTTTGTTTATTGTATTCAGAATTAACAATTGCATTGCATTTTTTGAATAAACTTACTTTTATTTAAATATTTTACTGCAATTAAAATTGGTCAATATGGCTTGATCAACCTCTGTTTCACGTTTAACAGATTTGCCATTGCCACACCTTTCGTAACGTTAATATTGAACCATAATATTATGTTCAATATAAATTATCAAACTGACATATTTTGTATTATCTTATTAAAAAAAAGTAATAAACGAAGTATGTTCAATTACAATTGGAAATATATGTCATATTTTTAAGTAGTATGAATTCCTGAAATCAACTAAATGGAAATATCATAATAATATATCGAGTATAGGTGGGGTTTAATACAAATAATATATAGGTACAAATATATTCCTATTCCATTAAACTATGTTTGAACTAAATATTCAATAACAAAATAGACCTTGAAATCTTTCAGCGTAAAGTCACTGTAAACACATAATTAAATGTCAATATTCGATTAGCATTATTATATCTGCCAGTTAATCGAATCAACCAACTAACACAGATTTTGCACGGCCAATAGTAATACCTAAAGATTAAGAATCCATAGTATAACATGAAAGTTGAAACAACAGCTAAAAATACTTTTGGGCAAATACTTTTGGAATGTGTTATATTTGTATTATAAATTTGAAAGAAGTGAGAAATCATCACATTCGAAAAACGATTCTACAAACTATCTGCACGTGTGGCTGATCAAAAATATATCGATCAATAGGATACCAAACCTCATTAACATCATATTTGTCGATCAATTTATAACCGATAGCAGTTTTATCATCGATCCAAACGATATTGAATCTCGATATGTTGGTAATTTCAGTTTTTTTTAAACATTTTAATTAAAATTTTTGAGCTTTATAACATACAATTATATAAATTTATATCAAAAAATATTAGAATATAATTAGGGTAATTTTGATTTCGATTTCAGGAGAAAAAATACTGATTACTAATGGTTAGAATTGATGCTCTAGAAAAAAGAAACATAAAATTAAATATAATTAATTTTTTTTATCGATTTTGTAATTTAAAAATAATCTTTTTTTAGTGTTTAATTATACAACACGCTTTCTCATTTTTAATACTCTTGTAATTATATACAATAATTATCTAAAATAATACATTAAAAATTATTATACACTATTATTGTTTATAAACGATATTACTAACAACCTGCTTCATAAGATTTACAATTTAATTCTAAATTTGCATCGGAGTTATAATTTTGCCTAATTCAATGCGCCGTTGAAATTCTTTGCTGAATTCTTTTTATTTTTAATTTGATTGATTTGAATACATGACCAATAAAACCTAAACATTTATAAATTTAAATAACTTGTTTAGCCAATGTTACCTACAAGTTTTAAAATGTTTGTACGACTCTATTTTATAATGAAACGAATTATACTAAATATATGTATTTATGTCAAGATAATTGTTTAGAGAGATTTGTTTAAAAATAATATTTAAATCACTTTCGAGCGTTTAAATAATACTATATATTTTAACATATTATTATGTTTAGTAGATATATTGAGTTTTGATTACGTTTTAAAGAAAAATAATAACATTTATTAGATAAGTTTAAAATAATTATTTAATTACATAAATTTATAATTTTGGGTTCTATCAATAATTAGCCTCTCTCAGTGTATATACATAATATATTTATTCTGTAATTATCAGCCATCAAAATTACTCGATGTCAAAGGACTTGTCAATATTGTCAATATTAATTTAAACATTACTTTGACATCAATATAGACAGGTTGATGATAAATGTATTATGCATACAATATAGATTAAACAATTTAATTTATCACTTGAAAAAATATATTTATTATTAGATACTCAGTTGCAAAAGAAAAATAAGGTTTCAATAAATTAATTTGTGAATTAATATTTCTGATTTCCATATTATTTTAGTTTGATTCGTATGTATAATTCCCAGTCAAAAAAAGTTTCTAATATAGTAATATATAATCAAATCCGAACAAATCATACATCTAATGGCATATATATATACCATTAAAATATACTCATATTAAATAATATAAAATATTCTATATAGCAACCTTAAAAGTG
>WHPZ01590367.1:0-12132 GCA_016617965.1 Macrosiphum rosae
AGACTGACAAACCGTCTCCGTTCAGAATCGTTTTTCTTATACAATGATATTATATCATTGAATTCAGGTTTAATACAATCCATTAAACAATGACCAACTTGTAACCAACTGTACAGCTGAGCGACATCCACTTACCTGCCTTTTTTTTAGTCCTGTATTTGTTGCCATCAACACTGGATAAAATTAAAAACACGTCCATAAATTGCAACATCAATGCTCGATCCTTCAAATGGGCTTATACATTTTGCCTGATTGAAAGCCATCTCTATAGACTTTGGTTGTAAACTTGGCTTGAGCATATTAATTTGATTTGGTACTTGTACATCAGAATAACTATTTATATTTTTATTACGGAATAAAATAGTCATATAATTAGACATACAGTGGTTCAGTACCGTCAATGTTATTGTGAATAGTATATAAAGTTGATTAAGTATGATAGTACAGATTTAAACGTTCTATCTGCACACCTTATATAAATAATATGTTGGAGTCGTCCCGTATATTTAAATTTTCATTTTTTGTAAATATCAATATTCTGTTATTAATTTAGTAGTGGTTTTCATAATGTTTACTACCATCATACAGCAAAAAAAAAGATAATTATGTATTTACTAGATATCTGTTAGTACAATCAGCGGTCACGTGTAAGTATATTATTTCGATTTCGAAAACATTAAATTTTCAAACTAAGCTCAGTGATTGAAGGTAACCTATAGCTGCAATTGGCATGGACAATTGAGAAAATTCCTCACTATAGAATATTGTGTGGCAAGGGTGGGAAGTGAGCTATTACGTAATTACGTAATTTCTAGAAAATCATTAAACGAAAAATATCGCAAAACGTAATTTCTAGAAATTCATTGACCGAAAAAATTGCAAAAACGAAATAATTAAAAATCCATTTATTTAATAATATATTGTGTGGCAATTGCGGTAAATGAGCTATTTCAGTCGCTGGCGACGTGTGCTGTACGAGCTGCAGGCGAGGGCCGCATTACGCCCAAGACTGAAATTGCCTTCCGCACGAGCCACACGTACTATTGTTTGTCACTCCTTATTCATCGATCACGGCAAAGGTAATGGCAGGGATCTATGCAATAACTAGGCCATAATTCTAAGACGACAATATTTCATGAAAGAAACGATTTGGTTTTATTTATTTTAAGCGTCACGCATGGAGGTTATAATATGAATATAAGATGTAACCAAAAGTTTATGTTTTGTAAGGACCGTGGTATAGATTTCAGTGTCTGGTTGGTGGTTGTGCAGAGGACACGCGCATGATATGTGCGCCCAACACTTGTAGGGATTACCATTTTACCGCCCGGTACTGTTGGGGATTTCCACATCGTTACTGAGAATTAAAAGGTTACACAAGTTTTGTGCTTATTGTTTTTTTAGAATAGACAGTGTTAATACCTATTAAATTTACTAACAATAACTAATGCGGGCAAAAAATTTCCCGGATACGGAATATAATATAATCAATTCTAATGTTCGTATAAATGAAATAAATATTTCTACGAAACCAACATAACTTTTTTGTCAAGCCTGCACCGAAAGTTTGGTTTTCAATAACAGTTGAAGCGTTGGTAACCGTTCCGTCCTGCAGCAGGTGGTAAAGTGGGAATCCCTAATAGTGCCGGATGGTAAAGTGGAAATTTCAAAAAGTGCCGGATAGTAAAGTGGAAATTCCAAAAAGGGCAGGAAGGTAAAGTGGAAATCCCCAAAAGTGCACAACCCAGATACTGAAATCTATAAAATGGTCCTTAAAAAACATAAACTTTTGGTTACAACTTATATTCATATTTATAACCACCATGCGTGACGCTTAAAATATATAAAACCAAATCGTTTCTTTCATGAAATATTGTTGTTCTAGAATTATTATTATGGTCTAGTTGTCGCATTACTTTTGCCGTGATCGATGAATAAGGCATGACAAAAAATGGTACTTGTGGCTCGTGAGGGAAGGCAATTTCAGTCTACGCCAGCAGCTTGTACCACACACGTCGCCCGCGACTGAAATAGCTCACTTCTCGCCCTTGTTACACAATATACTATTAAATAAATGGACTTTTAATTATTTCGGTCAATGAATTTCTATAAATTACGTTTTACGATATTTTTCGTTTAATGATATTCTATAAATTACGTTTTGCGTTAAAAAAAAATGGAAAATTGAAAGTGTGTACGAGTAGGTAAATCAAATCGAGTCAAAATGATGAAATAAACATTTGGTGAACATGAAGAGTATCTGCGTATCTGTGGTTATTAGTTTTTTAGTTGAACCAAAAAAACTAAATAGATTTTGTTGAAAACCGGTTCATCGTAAGAATCCCTGCTTTCCCTAATTTTTTGTTTGTTTTTCCATACGTTTTTGAAAGGTACCCCGAATTCCCTAATTTGGCCTCACAAAAGTACCAACTGGATTCACTTTACCATCAGAAATGATGCTAAAATTATAAATCGTAGGTTTATTTCTACTAGAAAAAATTGTTTACAGATAGTAAAATAGCACATATAATTGTAAAACCAATACATTTATTGCTTCACTGAGAATCTAAAATATGAAATAATATGAAGGTACTAATATTGGTAAGATATTTAAGAATATACCTACATTTACTTAATAATATTTAAAATAATAAATATGTCTTATTTTATTTAGAGTCATATTAAACAGTTATCATATGAAATTATGTTAAAATTAACTGTTAATTTCAGTTAATATTATTATTATATTTTTTTATATGGTTTTTTTTATAAGACTATTAATATATTCCCGACGCGCCAGCATTAAAAATATTGAGCATGTTAGCATGCACATTCAAACCACTCCACCGGGACTCGCATTAAATTGTTCACTATTCGTATAATTTATTTCGAATGACAAGTTTCCTGTATTTGTGTTTCAGCAATTTGTGGCAATTGCAGAGATTTTACTAACATTGTTACGTATAGTTTGTGAATTGATTTCCAGTTCTAAGTCAGTCGAAAAAAAGGAAGGAAAATGTTAAAATTTGGCACACTTGTTTTAAACAAAAACTAGAAATTCATTAAATTAGAAAATTCAGTTCCTTTACAAAACTAATCCCATACACAATTCACAGAAACGCCACACCGTGGGACGAAACACGAATTAAGCGTGCCAAAAGTACCATTTTTTAAACTAAAAAATGATTGGTTTTTTTTATCAATAATTTATCGTTACAATATTCTGACGTTTAAACCAGAATTTCAAAAGAATTAATTAACATACACCTGACTTACAGCTGTTTGTATAAAGTCTATACATTATTTGATTGATATTTTCAAACTTTTATACATTTTTTTATTATTTAATTTTCACACTTCAACGATAAAAATTGAATTTTTTTACAGAGTTATTACATTGTATACCTACACGTAACAACGACATATTATTATTAATTTTAGTTAATTTTTTTTGTTCGTAATTGCTATATTATTTTGACATTTTAAGTGTTTTAGTGGTTTTGAACTTTTGAGGAGTGATACTTAAATTTACGCAGTTTTACCAACTATTCGATACATACATATTGTAAAGGAAATTGATACCTAGCTGTTTGAAAATATAAAAATTTTTTGCTTTCAGTTTCAACAGTGATTTACAAAAATGGTTTCAAAGTCATCAAGTATATTTTAAAATGTAACAGTGAAGTGTTACATTTTTTTGTTTTAGTAGGTATTTGAGAATTATTTTGAATACTTATTAGCTCAGAAATGAGAATTGTGATTTGTGACTGCCATATTGGTCATTGATGTTGATCAAAGTGTGTCCGTGCTATGACGCCATAATTATGAAACATTGTAAATTAATCAATTAACTTATTATGAAAGGTGCCTACAGCTAATTAGGTAGTATACATACTATACCTATGTCCTATAATATGGCTGATACCCATCACATTTTTGTGGTAGCTGGAGGTATACGTAATCGGTTTTATAAAAGGTCATCGCGGTCATGAATATTATTATGTGGCGATCATGACCTTACCAATAACGTGCCCGTCTAGTTCTAAAGTCAATGTCAAAGTCGAGTGTGGGCAGTTTTAACGAGCTATTTTTTTCGATCTTGTTTTTTTTATGTCCCAAGACAAATACGATCTGCATAAATAAGCGTTTAATAAAAATACAAAAATCAAACTGATATTTGTTATTAACGTATTTTCTCTCGGTTTTCACCTTCTAGTGTTGGCTAAAATCGTGAAGAAAATATTTACATCTTAGGTAGGTACCTACAATAATATCATTTATTATGCTACGTACCTACCATAAGTATGTTACTTGAGAATTTCTGCATATTGCAGGTACTTGCAACGACGTGTCTATAACTGCATTTTGTTATAAAATATAATGATACATCTTTTATTGTAGACATCAATTTATTTTTGTTTTGAATTACGTTGTTTATGCACTAGTCATATATTTAATGGTTGAATAGAAAGTTATTTCCCAAGAAAATTACTTATCGAATTGTATTTTGAGATATTAAAAAAAGCAGTGATAAATAATTAATACATCTATTATGGGTGTTTTTTTTAACCAACAATATAATTTAGAAAACTTACATTGAAAATATTTCACATTTATTAGGCTAGTGATGTATGAGTAGTTTTTTAAGATAATATTGATTACCTATATATTATTATTATGTGTTTAAAAACTGGCATGTTCTTCAAGATTATAATATTAAAACTACCTATACCTATACAATGTATGAATTAAAATTTATTTATTTTGCATGTCTTAACAACGATTATATTTTAATTAGTTAAGCGTCTTTAATACTAGACATACATCCGTGTTATAAATTGTAATCGACTAGGTATATATTACTATATTATGCTATTACTTAAGTGTTTGGTTTGAGTTTGATTTCACCAACATTGCGTCTTAAGCGTCTAATACTATATAAATTATATTGAACGCGATAGGTAGGTATTACGATTACATGTTGTACCTACAGAATTCCCAGCTAATCAAATATTTTAATTTATAGAAATTTGATGTTTGGCCATACAACATACTTCGGTAATTTATAGTAGGTAATGATTGTCACGATGGCGTGCGTTTAGACTGACAATTTCCCTACCCGAGGGTCTTGATTTCGAGCGGCCCAGTCTGTGAGTGAAATTAATTTTTTGTCTAGAATTTTTTTATCGTGATCGGACCGAAATGAAGACGTACAAGAATATACATATAGTCCATTCAAGTTAAGAAACGTAGTAGTAGTTTTCGTCTTGCCACAGTCAGGGAACACCTGTTCGTCCCCACCCAGTAAATTATCTGTATACCGACCGTGTAGTATTTCCACGCCCCTGTACATAATTAAGCCACCCACTACGTTTCTTAACTTGAACGGAGTATAGATACTGCAATATTCACGTTATGGTTAAATCTTATAGGTATACGTATACACCATGGTAGCCGGTATGTATAGGTACCTACCGTGGTAGGTTCCGAGTGTACGGGAGCTTTGATGAGCCGCGAATAAAAATGTTGTGTGTATTATTTTATATACAAATTTTATTATAGGTATATAGTTGTAGACAATTTATTTGACTTATACAATAATATAACGGAAACGAGAATCTATTGCAAATTTAAATTTAATAAATTGTAATAATCATAATTGTTTGACATTATTTCATGCTCAATAATTATATATAATATAACATAACATAATAATAAATAGTTAGTAGACACGCATGTTATAGACCGTTGTTGACTATATTTATAGTCAAAGTGGATTGATTTGTTATGTTATTAATAAATTAGTATACGATTAAAATCATATAGGAACTAAATATTAGTGATTTTTTGTAAGACCTTAAATTTAATATGAACTTTAATGCAGGCTGGATGTGACACGTCGATGTTTTAAAATAAATTATTAGTTAATAAATATAAATGATAAAAACTGATTCATGAATGGTATAACGAACGAAATAATCTTAATAATCATGATTCATGACCAAAATCTTAAATCGCACAAGATATTTTATTGATAGGTGGTAACAGAGCATAAAAAAACATATTATGTGACTTCGAGTCACATGAATCGTAAATAATTATATATTTTAATTATATCCTTAATTAATCGTTTATATGGACGAGCCACCTACCTAGTACGTGGTATCTAAACCTAATTTAACCCTTTTTCGAATGATAATATATTATGAGTACAAGACGGCTACTAAAGTTTTTAAAACTTCAATATTTTATACACCATCAGTAGTGTTTGTGTAAATATTAATTTTAAATAATTTAAATATTGTGTGCATACATATAATCAAATTTAACCCACATTCATATTAGTGTACCAGATGCTGTGAAATTAAATAAATATATTTTGTTGAAAATAATTAGATAAATTTTAAATTTGGTACTCTTACGATTTTGCATTATAACGAATAATTGTATTTTATTGCGGAAATTTAACTATGGAATGCATATTTTAATATGTATGCCCACGAGTCACGACTACTTAAAATACATTAACACTTTTTCACGTTAATCGTCAAAACCGTAAAACATGTACACCATAATATCATAATGATTTATGACGAATGGTCTCATTTCATTTGTACGTGAAAAAGTTAAAGAATTTATTAATTTTTTTATCGGAATACATTTGTATACCTTCCCATTATATTATATGTAAGACGTAAGTTTAACACATTCGTCATTCACATAATACGAACTAACACATATAGTTATTTACAAACTGCAGTCGGTTTTCTATTCACGAATGTTGTTGTTGGTACCGATGTTTTAACTAACAAAATACTCGGTTGTAAATATTTTATTATGAAATTAAATTAAATAACGTTTTTTTTTTTTTTTAAACGCGTATTACCCATAGGTACTTACTACGCATCTGAGTCGAACCACTAAGATATTATTAAATTGATTTTCGTCGAAACAAGTTTTGAAATAACATTATTGGTTGTTACCGCACCCCTCCAATATGACATTTAAAGGCGACGGCTATTCGACACTTGAAAAATAATATTTTACGATTTTTCTCGCTATAGCGACCGGAGACGTTCTAAGTTCCCGTTATCCTCGGGTATATCATCTAGTCGGGTTCAGGCTTAATAATTCTATCAAAACCGGTACGGGTATACTGGAATCCGCTCCACTGATTTTTTTTCAATGGGTGCCCCAAAGACGAAATAATACACTTTAAGAAGACATCGATTGCAAATTTCTTCAACAGTTTACGGCGCTACTCTGGTTAGTATCTATATATATATAGTTGAACAAATCTGAAATGGAATGGGTAATAATAATTGGTAGGTAATCTAAAAGGTTCCATGCGGCCATGCAGTGTCCCACGCTAAACGAAATTAATTCGAAATTCGTAGGTATTCCGATTGCGGTTGGGTGCATATCAAAAAGACCGAATTCACAACCACCGTTTGTCTCTGAATATATAACTGGTTTAATCACAAGATATTTGAGTTCAGTTGACGAGACATTCAAATTCTTATAGTTACGTAATGGTGTAACGGTATTGTAGTTAATTGCAACAGGTTCACGAGAACTATACCCGTTTATTTTGTTCAATATGTGTACTATATTTGACAACATTATTGGATATCATCTCAAAAACGTTTTAAGTTAATATTGTATTAATGTGTATTTAATGATTCGTGTGCAATGGCACTGTGCACTAGTTCCACCTTTTCAAACACCGCGTCAATATTTTTTTCGTCAATGTATCAAATTCAAATTATTCCGAACGTTTAAGATTTATTGGATCTTTTTGAACCATCTGATTATTCAATGTATAAATATTACGTTCACGTATTTTCATTTTTTTTTTGATTCTGAGCGGAGCGAGGAAATTGGTGGTTTTACAACGGTGTTTATTTTTTTTTTATCCTGTAGACAAAGTTTCTACCAGAAGGAATGATTCGATTTCAACATAATATAGTACCTTATCTCTTAGAATATTGGATCAAGATGGTACTTTAGAGAGGTCATTTTTCGATTTTCTCAATAGTTATTTAATGCCGCGGGAAAAACTACCTATAAATTATGAAAAACCGCTAAAAATGGGATTTCAATTTCTTTGTTTATCACCATAGCAACGAATAAAAAATTATAATATTATAATATTAATTCAACTTATACAGGCTACAATAAATAATAAAAATATAAAAAATTGGGTAAGTGGATGTCGCTCTGCTGTACAGTAGGTTACAATTGGGTCACTGCAATGGATGGTGTTGAATTCGAATTCAATGATTAATATTATAATTGTATAAGAAAAACGATTCTGAGCGAAGACGGTCAGTCAGCCTATGATATTACCAAGTATATTTGATGATATTATTGTGAATAAAGTAATTTATATACAAAATATTTACGTGGAACCTTGTTTTAAATTTTCCATCCTTGGCTATAAAAGTTACAGTAAAATTTTATACATTTTTAGCTACAAAATAATTATAAAATTTAAAATTTGATAAATTTTGTAAAAATTCAAACTTTAAATGCTTATAAAAAAAAAAATTGTGCCTATGTATTTTTTAATATTTTTCAACTGCTATTGTAACAATATTATATCAGTAGCCTTGCATTAAATGTTCAGACTTTTTTACAAAACAAATAACATTTTATTGATATTTATAGAAAAATAACCAAAAAAATTGAAAACTGACAATGTCCCTAAACAACTCAAAAAGTGTCAAATTATTTTCGAAATTGTATGGTCTATAGAAAATGAAAATATAAACATTTAATTAAATTTTCATGTATCTACAGTTATTCGTTTTTTAATTACAACAAAAATAGAAAATCGTTACATGAGAAATCGAGTGAATATCAAATGTTGTAAAAATATGAATTACAAAGGCTCATAAAAATTTTATTTGACTTTCTTGTAGACTTTTTTTTTTGATAAAGGTAGACAAACTTATGAGGAATCTTGTATTACATTTTCAAATCTTAGATTTAAAAATAAAATTTTTCATGAATTTCTAACTCAAAATAATTTGCAAATTTTGGTCATTTTTACGTATTTTGTCAATATCTGAACTTTAGGTGCTTATAAAAAAAAATTGTGAGTATGGATTTTTGATTTTTTTCATCTGCCTTTGAAAAAATATACTAGGAGCTTTCTGTTCAATTCACAAGCTTTTTTTACCAACAAATAAATTTTATTGATATTTACAAAAAAAAAAAACTAAAAAAATGAAAACTGAAAATGTCCGTAAACAGCTCAAAATATGTCAAAATATTTGGAATATGTTATGATGTATAGAAAATGCTAATATAAACATTTAATCAAAATTTCATATACCTACGGTCATTTGTTTAAGAGTTGCACCAAAAACCAAAACAGATTTTGTGTAAAAATTCCCGTTTTTCCTTAATTTTTCTTTTGTTTTTTACGGCGCTTTGAAAACTACAGGAAAAGTTTTACTTTTGACCCCCCCCCCCCAAAGTACCAACTAGATTCACTTTCTTATCAGAGAAGATACTGTTGAAGAAAATCCAAGCACTTTTACTGTCCTAAAAGGTGATGACAGACACAAAAAAAAAATAAAATAAAAAAAAAACACACATCATTGTAAAATCAATTATCTTTCCACTCAGAATCTAAAATCCAGACTGACAAACCGTCTCCGCTCAGAATCGTTTTTCTTATACGATGATATTAAATCATTGAATTAAAGGTTTAATACAATCCATTATACATTTACCCACTTGTAACCTACTGTAAAGCAGAGCGACATCCACTTTTCTTTTTACAATTATTATAATAACAATAATTTATAGTAGTGCTCTCATAACATTAATCTATAATAATATATTATAGTATAAAAGTCAATTAATACCACTCACTCACACCTCACTTATCGCTACGGACATCTCAAAAACTACACAACGTTCGAACTTGAAATTTTGGAAAAGTGGTTTCTCTAATGATCTATATTCTATATAATCTAGATGTATGCAAGAATAAAGAATTTTCAGAAATTTGCATTTTTAAGAGGTGCTCAAACTAGGATTTTGTGATTCACGCAGGAAATTGTAAATTTTTTTTGTTTGTAGATATAGTTGTCATTGGTTAGACTTACAGATTATAACTAATATTTAATTATAGAATTTAGTTTTTTAGAATCTGAGTGGAACGATGAATGTATTGATTTTACAATGATGTGTGTTTTTTTTTTATTTTATTTTTGTTTTGTCTGTCATCCTTTTAGGACAGTAAAAATGCTTGGATTTTCTTCTACAGTATCTTTTCTGATAAGAAAGTGAACCTAGTCGGTACTTTCGGGGGTGGTCAATAGTAATACTTTTCCTGTAGTTTTCAAAAGCACCTTGAAAAACAAAAGAAAAATTAAGAAAACCGGGAATTTTTACTCAAAATCTTTTTTCGAAAAAATCGATTTTGGTTTTTGGTACGACTCGTAAACAAATTACCGTTTTTACATGCAATTTTGACTGAATGTTTATATAAGTATTTTCTATACATCATAATATTTTCCAAATATTTTGAGCTGTTTATGGACATTTTCAGTTTTTATTTTTTTTATTTTTTTTTTTCTATAAATATCAATTAAATTTTATTTGTTTTTAAAAAAGCTTGAATATTGAATAGAAGGCTCATAGTATATTGTTCCAAGGCAGATGATAAAAATTAAAAATTTACTGTCACAATTTTTTATATAAGAATTTAAAGTTCAAATTTTTACAAAATTTATCACATTTAAAATTTAGTAGTATTATTTGGTAGTTAAAAATTTATAAAATGTTCAACTTTTATAACTAAGGTTTGAAAATTTAAAACAAGATTTCACGTAAATAGGTTATATATTTTAAATTACTTTATTCACCTTAATATCATCAAATATACTTGGTAATATCATAGGTTGACTGATCGTTTTCGCTCAGAATCGTTTTTCTTATACAATGATATTATATCATTGAATTCAAATTTAAAACCATCCATTTCAGTGACATCCACTTACCGACTTTTTATGTATGCACTTGAGGGTGCAAAAGACCTTTTTGTACGCCCCTAGCTGCGCCAATGGTTTGCACAAGTATTTAGATATTCACGATGGTCAATGGAAATCAAAACAATTTTTTAATTTATAAATAATTGTAATTATTGGTTAGAGATTATTATAGAAATAGTAAACAATTTTTAAGTTTTGAACACCATTACGGCATTACACATTTCCATCGAATATTAAACAACGAATTGAACAACGTTTCAATCGTATATAATATATTATATAGAGTTGGCAACGAAGTGCTGTGGTCAGTTATAGTACACTAATACAAGAACGATATTTTAAATGAACATCAAATAATATTTTATTGTATAGTAATAATATTGTATGTAAGTACATAGACTATAATATTTGTTTATGGGAATTTTTTTTTAGACAAATCATTATATATGATGAAAAAAAAGCCCATATTAGAGAATATTTTATGAAAATGAATAATGCATAGTCACGCAAGATTACTGCGGGTTCACGTTAATATATTATTATCAGGAAAAATATGAAAAAAAAATAAAAAAAATGAGATGTCTAAGCGTCACAACAAAAATCGTCCCATCGACATTACCATTTACTGTAGCCACATAAGCATAGTACTAACAACTGCAGCAGTTAATCGTTTTAATGGCATACACAATATTATTGAATATCATTATTAATTTGTTCACCATAAAGCAATTACATGTGTGATGCTATGAGCTTGTACAAAGTACCTACCTATATAGGTACGCTTTAAAAAAAAAATTATGTAAAAATATAAAAAAATATTCAAACGCGTGTAGGTATTATATTATGCGATGCACGATATAGCAACATAATAAAATATGTTATTCACAAACTTATAATAATGCGTATAATAAAAATTTGTGTCTTTGAGACACGATAAATAGGTCGTAAACTCGTAACACCAGTTCCGTTGCTTCGAAGCAGATGCAATAACAGTAACTATTTCTTATCATTGAGACCATGGGCGATTCTTCATTGCCGGATTTTTGGGACTCACGTGTTTTGGTGGCAAAAAAAAATAACAGTACTGACCAATATAACCGGTGTTTTTATAACCAGTGTTTTT
>WHPZ01590367.1:12182-28249 GCA_016617965.1 Macrosiphum rosae
TATGAACACAGTTATTTTTTACAGACATTTTAAATTCAAATTTGGACGAAATTACATATTAAAAAACCTAGAATAACTATTTTAGTTATTTTGTTGTGATTGTATATTATTATTCGATATACTACTATACATCTATGATAGTATCAGGGTTTGTTGTTGGTGTATAACGCGTTATAAGTATCTAATGGATATTGTGATATGAATATATGATTAATTTGGAATTCATTATAGGTCATTTTTTTTAATACCATAGATAAGTATATAATATGTCTTATACCTAGAAGGACATACCGTCTCCGCTCAGAATCGTTTTTCTTATACAATGATATAATATCATTGAATTCAAATGTAATACCATCCATTATACAGTGACCCACTTGTAACCTACTGTACAGCAGAGCGACACCCACTTGCCCACCTTTTTTTAAACTTAAATTGTACATATTATATTCAAATTCTGATTTTTAGAATTTATAAATACTATTGAGTATTTTTGAATACCTACTTGAGATTTTTATATCATTTAAGAATGATATTGTTTCAATACAAACTTCTGTTTTTAAAATAGGAATCCTCTTTTTTTACTTTTAATAAAGTAAATAATTAATATTTAACGTACATTTAGATACATCTACATTTACAACAACATTATTCGATTTCTCATGTAGTAATTATTATGTTGTCTCATTATGTTGTAATTCAAAAACGAATAACTGTAGATACATGAAAATTTCACTGAATGTCTATATTAGCATTTCCTATACACCATACAATTTTGAAAATATTGTGACTCTTTTTGAGCTGTTTACGGATATTTACAGCTTTCAATTTTTTTTTTTTTATAAATATCAATAAAGTTTTATCTGTTGTGTAAAAAAGCGTGAAAATTTAATGCTAGGCTCCTGATATTATATTGTTACAATAGCAGTTGTAAAATATTAAAAATCCATAGGCACAATTTTTTTTTTATAAGCATTAGATAGTATTTTGACAAAATGTATCAAATTTAAAATTTAATATTTACTTTTAGGTAAAAATGTATAAAATTTTAAAATGTTTAAATTACTTTATTCACAATAATAATATAATCAAATATACTTAGTAATATCATAGGTTGACTGACCGTTTTCGCTCAGAATCGTTTTTCTTTTACAATGATATTATATCATTGAATTCAAATTTATCTCCATCCATTACAGTGACCCACTGGTAACCTACTATACAGCAGGGCGACTTTTTTTTTTACTTAGCTCGGGCAACGACCATGACGCTGGATATTATTATTATTGTCTTAATAAATGATGTTACTTGAGGGTTAAGCAATTTGCAAACTGTTTCCTTGTGATGATGCCACAAGGAAAAAATAGTACGGACCCTGTGATCTGTCGTTGGTGTTCGCTCGTCACTGGCATTCTCTCGATCGGCCACACTCCGGTAGAGGGCAATCTCGGTCCGAAACATAGGCAGAAATCAGTTTAAATTTCAGGGGGTATTGATCCTACAAAAATAAAAAAGAAGAGGGCTTGACGGGCTTTTGGGGTCGAAGCCCCCCCCGATTTTTTCCGATTTGTCAGAAACTCTCGTATAAAGCGCCACGGTCTTGGCCCGAACCAAGTAAAAACAAATATAGCGGCGGCATGACAGGAGATAATAATATATTAATATCTCGAAGCAGGTGTTGCCCATATTTTAAACTGTGAGCATTTTGATATTTTTTTTAACTGGACCTAAATAATTGTCTATGTTGAATCAATTAATACCTAATAAAATTGAAAAAATCAGAAAAACTGTTCAGATGATCCATTAGCAAAAATCATCGAAATCGTACCGTTAGAAATTAGGTTATTAAAGGAAAAGTGAAAACTTTTTAATAAGAAATTATAATGAAATCTGGAATCACTGTGGCCGTATCTCCCATTGTCGTGCTGACCGGTTCTCCTACTCTATTTCGCGACGCATTTCATTATTGTTACTTCAAAACTTCACGTATTTATTATTCGTTTCATTTCGTTATTGACTATCGCTTCATTAATATTAATCACCATTCACCTTATACCTTAAATTTATTATATTTTATTTAATGTAATTTGTTTTCCAAAACGACGGGAAAACATAAAAAAATATATTAAGGAGAAACGGGAATTTTCACTCAAAAACAGTTGTCGACAAAATCAATATTGTTTTTTTGGTACCTATAAGTCAAAAAAAAAATAATCGCAGCTACATAAATGCTCACTAATACTTTATATATTAACATTTCCTATAAATCATAACATTTTCAAAGCATTTTGACTCTTTATAGGCATATTATAACACATTTTTTTAAAATTATTGTTGTTAAAAAAATTTGTCGTTCCGTCCAAATACTAGAATATTTAATTTTAAGTTCCTCATAAGATTTTGTTAGTGGAAATTAAAAAAAAAAAAATTGAGCGTAATTCCACAATAATTTTATGTGTCCGAAGTTTAAATTTTGAAAATTATTTTGAATTAGAAGTGTATAAAGAATGTTCTACACTTCTACTTATATTTAAGATTTGAAAAACTAATACAAAGATTCTCCACAAGTTTTTCTATCTTTAAAAAACCACATCCCATTACAATGACCCCTCTAGACGCCTACTGTACAGCAGAGCAGTACCCATTTGCACAACTTTTTTTAAAATTTTCTGTTCTCCTGGTTTTATTTGGAAATTATTATAATATTCTGCAATTTGGGGCTCTGGGAAAGAAAGCTGTTTTTTACAGAAATTTCCCCGAATATTTTTGAACATTTTCCGGTATTTTGATCCCTATTTATTAGTATTATTAAATATTAATACTAGTATTTATAATCAATCATTGCTAATATATAGGTAGGTACTTAAATATTTTTAAATATAGAAAAAAAAAAAACGATATCAATTAGAAAGTAGGTACCTACCTTTCTACATTTTTGATATCGATTGAATATTTTTGGTCGAAGAAGAAATTATGATAAGTGATTAGGAGGTATGTCTGTATTTCATAATCAGTTATCAAAATAAATTCAAATGTAAATTTTTATTTGATTTAAATTTTGTAATGAAAAAAAGTAATGATAGATTGCGACAGACTTTTTTTAGCTTATTACATAATTTCTTAAAGCCAAAAAGAATCTGTAAGAAATGGTAAAAAACATCTAGGCCATTAAAATTGTTTGTTCCGATTTCGGGTTCCGTGAGTTTGATTTGAGGTACAAATTCTATATTATCTTTTCCATATAATTGCAGTTCACGACTTACTGTAGGTAAACACTTATTTATATAATTTTATTTACCCTAAAAGGTATGATTGTATTATTTATAGACAAGACAATATTGTGTCTAATAAATGTGCCTATTTACCCATTGAGTATTGTTTGACTAGGTACGAAAAATAGCGAAATATAATGTTATCATAAGACTTTGAAAGTATAGCACTTCATTTGTATAGACAATAGACTTGTATGTACATTGTGTGTATGTTATAGGTACCTACTCATGAAAAATTTAGTTCAAAATAGATTAAAAATAAATTAAAAGCAATACCTCATGTAATATTTCTTATAAGATTAGATATAACATTATCAGCAATTTCGAATAGTTAGGTATAGTACTATAGACTATAGGTCCTTCGCCAAACATTTGGGGTTTTTTTATAAATAATTGTCAGAGCTAATATTTTATTTTATTTAAAAATAATATAATTTATAATATTTGACAATATAATACATAGTATTTTATATTATAAAACTGTAATACTATAATACTTATCATATTTTAGAATGTATTGTAAAACATAATGATAGGTAATATAAGTATAGGGCTCGGAAGTTGTAGGAGTTGCATATTATAATTCTATATGCTCTCGTTTTCAAGCAAATCAACAAAGCTGGGCAAGTTAACGATTTTTTTAACTCGTAAAATCAATTTATTTTAAAATAATGTTAAGTTAAGTTAAAAGTTACACATATTTTTTTCGTAACTAGTTAAGTTAAAAGTTAACTTTGAAAAAAAAGTAACTGAACTTAGTTTAAAGTTATCATTTTATAATTTGCAAAATTAAAAAATTCCAGACACTTAATATAGTTTATTAAATAGTTTTATTTTTACACTCAAGAAAATTACTGGGGAAATTTAATATGATACATCAAAGTAAAAACCACATTGAAAAATTTACATTATTCTTCGGACGAAAATTAACTTAATTTAGATACTTTTGAATAAAATGAATTTGAAGTTAACACGTTAATCTTAAAAAAGTAACTTATTAAGTCACAAGTTAATTTGAAAAATAAGAAACACTTTAATTAACTCAATGAGTTAGCTTAATTTTGACTTTTAACTCGTTAATACCAAGCCTTACAAACCAAGTTAGAAATCCGAGCTATACAATACCTATGGAAAGTTTAAAAATCGAAAATTTAAAATGCATATATGCACATTTCGTCAATTTTAGGGGAAAAGTGCATATTTCTTGATATATTATGCATACATAATATTTTTTTAAAAAACATTTATTTTTCTATATTTTAAATTTCTATTAGTGCAAATTAATAACAACATAAAATAGTTTTTTTTGGGAATTTTGAATACTGAATTTAATAAATATTTGTCGTATATTTAACATATTTACACGTATATTTTTTATTTTTTAGCTCCTATATTTCCAAGCCCTAATGGTAATATACTAAAATAGGTAGTTCAATGTTTTTGAATGTATCTATGCGTTCGTGTATAGGTACTCGTTTATTTGTTATTTACTTTAATATTTTGCTGACCACACAATATGAACATCACTCATCACTATTGTAAATATTTGTAATATCAAATGATAGAACTTAAACGCGAAAGAAATTTATATTTTTAAGGAACTTGTAGAAATTTCAGGTCGAACAAATGAAATTGTTTTATACATTTTTTTTTATTTTTATTTTTACCGTGATGATATTATTTGATATAAATATATAATATTTGTAAGTGTATTCTATTTAATTGTTATTAATAATTGTATTGACATGTTTTTATTATACAAGATTTAATTTTTATATGATATAGGTACCTACATAAAAAACAACATAATATTGAAAAAATGATTTATATTTTAAACCTTACTCAACGTTTTATTTAAAGATTTATAAAATAATTATTTGAAATCAATAATATTAAATCATTGTATACGAAAAATAATTCTGAGCGTTAATGGTCTATCAGTTTGAAACTTGGGTTTTTGGAGTACCTGAAATAGCGATCTTGTTATATAAGTACTCCAATATTTCATATACCTACTTACAATGATATAAAATGTATAATATTAGGTACCCACCTATATATTTTGTTAGGTATTTCTAAAATAAAATAACTACACTTGGAAATTTGATAGGTACCAACCCATTCAATTACAAGAGCAGGTACATGATACACCATACTATTACAGTAGGCACTAAGCAAATATACTTGTTGTCATGTGGACTTATCGCGTACTGAGACGTATTCGACACTCGACAGGTGGTTTTTGTCACTTATCGCCTTCTTCATCGACAATCAAATAACAACATTAATATTATTATTATAATATTGCGAAACACTCTTCGGCCGACCTACAACAGCTATACGATATAATATATTATTACCTATGCTATACTCATTATTATCTGTACACAAGATAATTATATTTATTTATATACGTGTTATTGATTATTATACGTCCGTATGTATATAGGTGTGCCCAGACAACCGGCGACGACATTGTCGAAGTATATAGAAGTGTATTGTATTATTATACTGTTTATACCACAATATGTCACCGGTTGTTGCTTAGTTTAATCCCGCGCCGCCGTCCCGAGAGACCACATATTTTGTATCTAAAAAATATAATATCATTATTATTATAATTCATAGTTTACGATAATTATTAGACATCGAGTAATCACGACAACTACGACGGCGACATGGGTAAGTTTTGCCGAGGATTTTAATAACCTAGAGCCGTACAAACGCAAATAGACAATAATATATACCTGTTATCCATGTACAATCCTAAGCAGCGTGGAGTTTACATCATAGGTCATGTACTTATGTGTTTTTATGTAATATAGTTAATAGAAAAAATAAAAACCTCACCATATTAAGACGCAGTTAAGCACTTATAATACGCGTAGAATTAAATTCGACCCCGAGCACTTGACGCCGGACGCTGTGCGTGTAGAGTGTATAGACTTTATATTTATAATAGATAAGTATAGGATACCTAACACATTAACGATTGACACTTGTTGATATACTTTCATATTTTTTTTTATATATTTTCAACCTCCATTATTCGTTCCTATGACACAGTATAAATGTCACCCACATATGTTTTAATATACATTATATGTTTTCTTCAATAAATTGTATATTTTTGCATATTTTCCAAATTATTACTGCCTAATACGATGTTTTTTTAAAGTATTTTTAGTTTTAAGTACTTTTTAGAGCATAAAGTTCCGAGCCTTGGTTATATAATATACAACCTATCTATATACATATAGCCATATAGTTATTCGTAAAGTAAGACGACCACCTAAGTCCTAAATAATATATATTAATAAATAGTTACTATAAAATATGTAAAAACATTAAAAATGAGGGGATTATTCAATACTGAGAACGGTAAGGAAAAATTCTGTAAAATTAACGTAAATTTATTTACTTTTATCCGTAACATTTACCGAGCTCATCATATCTCTAAATTTATATAATATAGGTATTGCATGAGTGGACTTACGCGCTCTGACACAATGAGACAGTGCACAAGTTGTAATTAAATTATATTTTATTTCTGGTTATATTTATTTTAGTTGATGGTCACGACAATACACAGAGTTGGTCTGGTATTCATCAGAGAAAGGAGCCTGTCACGTAATGGGAGGGCGTGATGGGTTGACCAAAATTATTAATCCGGCATATGCTTACTATAACGCGACAATGTTAATAATAATAATTACAAGTGTCGAAGTTAATTTATCAATGCTCTTGTAAGGACTAGTTAAAGACAGATATAAGTAATGTTGATCGTTAGTTTTGTTTGAGAGGATGCAGCCACAAGTCCATAAATGGTTTGTGTTTGTTAAAACCCATTTGGCGGGGACGACAAGATAATAATATTAAAAACCCAAATTTCAGCCATATATAAAAAAATATCTTTGCTCTGAAAGAAATATGTATAATTTATTTTCAATACCACTGAAAGAACGGAAAAACGTGTTATTGTTTAAAAACCGTTCATTTTTATGTTGATTGAATTACTTTTTTTTCCAAATCGCAGGCCTTATTATTGCCATTATGCCATGATGAGTTAGGTATTCACAGTGTTTATAAACATTAAATATATTTTTAATATTCACTTAGGTATATCATAATTTTAATTTTATTTTGAGTATCTACTATCTAGTACAGTAGACAGGGGAGTGGCTCTGTTTTATAGGTAGTAGTTGTCAAGTGCACCTTCTGGATGAGTCAATTTATATCTTAAAATGAATACCTATAAATATTTAGAAAATGTTATTTTATATAATAAATAATACTATATGTAGGTTATGGTAAAAAGTTTTAAGTCCCTACGAATAAAATTTTTTTAAATTAAGTACAGTAAAATAACATACAATAGTTAATACTTATTCGTTCAAATATCCAATTTGGTCAACATTTTAACTTCAAATTTAAATTAAAAAAACTAATTATAATAATATGTACCTATTTTGACATTTTAATGTTTACATTGTAAGAATAACTTAGGAGAATCCTTGTATTATAATTTAAAACTTTTTGGTCAAAACAATTTTTATACGCTTTTAAGTAGTCATAGAAAAAAAAAACTAAACATTTGAATATTTCAAATGCTTATAAATATAACTTAAAACTATAAGCCTAAATATTTTAAGAATTTCATTACATATAAAATATTATAATTGAAGAAATAGTATAGTATACTATAATATTTACACTAGTTTTTACCTAATAGATATATATTTAACGAATAATAACAAAATAACAAATATATTGTTTGAAAATAATAATATAAATCGTTATTTTACGTTTGAAAATCCAATGTCGTCAAAATTTGAACTTTAATCGCTCATTAATAATTTATATTGGTTTTATGCTAATTTGTTTTTAATCCTCAGTAAAAAAAACGTATGATGAATTTAGTATTTAATTTTTAGGAATTTTTAACAACAATAGGTATAGGTAAATATATAATACCATAAATACTTTCATTATTTTGATTTTGTTAAAATTAAAACTTTAAATGGTTATAATTTAACCTATAAAATATGAACATATAATTTACCACATAGATTTATAAAATTTTTAATTAAGGAAAGAAAAATGTGTGAGAAACCCTCCAAGAATACAATAAAATACAAGTTTATTACTCAATAATAACAAACATTTCAGCATACATAACATTTTTTTAATTTCAAATGTCTATAAATAGGACAAAGGATTCAAGTTTCTACTGTTACTTATATTTAAATTCTAATAAAAAAACCTAATTGTTCGGTAAATTAATGGTACCCTAAAAAAATCCGGTTTTGTATTTCTTAAAATTTTAAAGGTATTGACATTTTTGAATTTTAATTAAAGTATAGGTACCAACATGATATAATTTTCCACAAGAAACTGTCTTCATAGTTGAAAATTAAAGCATTCTTAATATTCCCGGTGATAATAATTAATAGGTAGAAACAAAAAAATAACACATCATTGTAAAAAAAAAAAAACATTCATGGCTCCGCTTAGAATCTAAAATGTCAAGTTGCTAGTCAAACTAAGTTGTTAAGGGCAATTTTAATTTAACTATGTCCAGTGCCACATTTAGACATTTTTCGCCACAGTGCAAAAAAAAATTGACACCCCCTAAGCAACGGTGAATATGGAGAACAGAAAAGAATATTTGTTAAACAATGTGTGCTTTTTTTTAAAATATTGTTTAGTAATTGCTTGATCCTCTCCCCGCAAAGTCGCAAAGATACATTTGAATTTATGCCACTTAAACCTTGCGTATAATTCATCATATACGTTTTTTTTTTACATATTTAAGTATGTACTTCATGAATAAATAACATAAAATTACTTATGTAAAACTATGCAAATTAATATTAATTAAAAAAAAATTCAAACAGCATAATACTATATATATAATACTATTATACTAAATTATATTATATATATTACTGTTATTAAAATAATTAAAATTATAAAATTTTAATAATTCACAAGTAAACAAATTTCTGACCACACAATTTTGGCGCAACTAAAATACTGGCGCCCGAGGCAGTTGTACCCAGAACAACCCTCCCCCCAATTGCGGCTCTGACTTTGACTAATATAATAAATTAGAAATTTAATTTAATCATACATTTTTTAATTCAATTTAAGAAAAAGTGGAAAAGTGGGTACAGTAGTTGTCGAATATGTCTTTGTAAATTGTAATGGATGTGTTACATTTGAACTCAATAATAAATCATTGTATACGAAAAATTACGGAGACTTTGTGTCAGTCGCTTGACATAGATAATAAGCATAGATACAAAATTAATAGTTAAAAAAATTAATAAAAATCGAAAATATCTCATGGCTATAATTATCGTAACTTTCCAGTGAACTTTCTTTTTGATAGAGTAAGAAAACTTATTGGGAACTTTTTATTTAAATGTCTAAAGTTAGCTATGAGAAGAAAGACTTTTATGAATTTCTAACTGAAAAATACTTTACAAAATTTGAAAAAAATGACATGGCTATAAATGGTTCAAAAATAGTTAAAATAGTTTAAAAATTTTACCATAAATGGAAAGCTAGTATAAATATTTGGTTAACATTTCAAGAGTTATAAATAAATAAATACATAAATCTATGATATGTATACCTATTTTACCTATAGATATTTTTATCTACGAGTCATGCAACTTGGACAGGACATTTTAAGAGTTAGGATCCAATCTGATGACATGCTAATAAGACATGACATGCAATTCAAATGCTATTAATCATAATATATTTGTGTACCGTTTGTGTTATTACAGGAGTTTTTAGTTTTGTATCACTAACATTATTTGCAATCGGATCAGCTGCTCTACATGTGCCATACAGGAAACCATGGATCGATTCGGAGACAGTAAATAGTTTTTTCGGAGGGAAGAAATGGGTGGTTTTGGTAGCCGGTTCGGATGGATGGAACAATTACAGACATCAGGTCATACAATGAAGAGTAAATAGTTATCGTTGACTGATAGAATCATAATTTAATATACCTAATATGAATTACCTATATTATAGTCATCTATTTTACATTCTATAAACGGATTGATAAATTTATTAGTTAACAAAGATATGTGTGTTTTTGGTCTGACGTTATTTTTTGAGCTAATTATTTTGTAGTTAATAAAACATGATATTTTGTATTTTATACGCCACGCCGGGAGGTCCGAGAGGGTCGTATGCCCCCCCCCCCAAGTTTGAAAATATATAACAATGATCGTCTTCTCAGCTCAAAATCGTTTTAAATATACAGTGTGATTTTCATTGAATCGAATTTGAACACACCCATTACTGTGTCGTAGGTATACTCAATATAACGATTGACGATAACAATCGACTCCTATATTCCTATATTCTTATATCGACAGCATAGTAACGTGTCAGTTTTTTTTTGTCTTGTACTATCATAGGTAGTAGGTGACAGTGACACATGGGCAAAATATATAATATGATTTTAATTTCAGAACATATTTTAATTAGTACCTTTAATAGTTCATAGATACAATTTGACTAAGAAATCGAATATATGCATTTAACCACGAAAAAGCCAATTTATTACGTTTATGCAGATTGTAAAATACCTACATTCAATTATGTATTATGTACTGTCTTAGGCGGACATATGTCATGCATACCAAATAATTCGAGAAAACGGCATACCGAAAGAAAATATAATTACGATGATGGTGGATGACATTGCAAACAATCCAAGGTTAATATTTTAATTTATAAGTATAATATGTAATAATATATATTAGAAGTACTAATTTACGTATTTCATTATTTTACACTACATAGACTTAAACATAGTTAATTTATAAGGAGTAATCAGTTGTGCGGTCTATTCTTATATTATGTAATCAAATATTCGAATTTTAAAATTTCTTTCTTTTTAGATTCCGCATAAAAAAAATCTATTAATTATATTTTATTCGCGACAATAGAGTATAGACATACCTACTTAGGGTTGAGATTATCAATATTACAATATTATAGAGTATTAGAGTTAGTAATATTTAATAAGTTGTCATTCAATCTCAAGACTAGTATAATAATATAGAAGCACGGGTTCAAAGAATTAAACTATTTTTTTGTCCATTGTTAATTTTAAATCGGTGGCATAAAAAAGACAAAGATGCGAAATAGCCTGAATTCAAAATAAGTATTCATATTGCTATAATAATTGTAACTAGCTTAATTAACTTAACCAATATAGATCAGTAAGCTATAAATTTGAATCCAAGTATATTTCTGTACACATTTGTATAATATTAACACTTTAACAATATTACTATAGGGTTATAAGTATGAAATATTTCACATGAAATTTTCACTTTGAAGTATTTCAAACTTGAAACATTTACCCTTCTTGTGTTTGGTCTTCCACTGCCATTATTGTGTTCGTTGTTTATTTACGTTACGTTGGACTTTTACTACAGGAATCCCACGCCAGGAACGATAATTAATCAACCAAAAGGAACGGACGTGTACAAAGGAGTTGTCATCGACTACAAGGGGATAGTAAGATATTTTTCACGTTATTCGGCCATTAATGCAATACTGCAGCTGAAGTTGGGTACAAAACGATTGCGATCGAATGACGCTTATCAGAGAATTTGGTTTTTTAGCTGAAAAACGAACGATTGCGGACGTTTTTATATACCACGTTGTCAAGTTTACAAAATATTTTTTTTTAAATAAAAATTATTGATATTAATTACACAATGAAAACAACAACTACGTTACAAACTAAAATAAAATAAAATATAATTTAATTATAAATATTAATAATACTGTTACAACATCTAAGTGTTAATGTTACCTTAAAAGCTGAAAAATAAATAAAATAATACATACAAAATAATGGTTTTTAAAAATTGTTTTCTACATGTTTGCTTTTTTTAAATTTTTTCCCTGGTAAGAATTTCCAGTTTTTCTTAAATATAAAATTAGATCCTTGTGTATTTTATAATTATTATAATTTTTTAATGTTAATTCAATTTTAGATTTATCTTTTTTGGCCATAGGATATTCAGTTCATATCATTTTTAATGGCCTGGTAGAAATATTATTTTTTCTTTTACAATTCTCTCTCAAGATGTGTCGTTTAATTTTTTGTTGACTATTAACTAAATGCTTATGTTCACCAATTGACTGATGTAGAGACTTCTTATCTGCAGTTATTACAATACTTGCAGTGCAATTTTTGACCCATTTAATATACCCATCTTGACGTTTTCTAACAAAACAGTATTTCAATTTATCCAAGAGAACTAACTCTTTGCCTTTTTCGGACATGGTTATTTGGATTTCCATATCGAAGAGAACCAAACTAAATGAACACGATATCGAAGAGAACGAAACGAAACGAACACGATACGAACGAATCACAAATAATACTACACGATTATACGAATCGAGCTGGTTTTCCATGATAAATGGTGCATCGTACCTATCTATCTTATCGCCCGGCGTAATAGCAGAAAACCCTTATACATATTATTACTATTTGATTACCTATTTTTAAAATTACTATTTAAAAATTTGTTATTGATTAACACCAAATCTGACAACACTGCACGATTAAAGGCAGGTAAAAACGTTCGCAATAGTGTCACCGAAAAAGGTCCGTTCGCAATCGTTCCATTCGGAATCGTATATTACCCCTGAAGTTTATACGATAATACGAACCTTCAAGGTTGTGGAATTTGTGACTTTCGATTTTTCAATTACACAAAGTGCCATCATGATTATGGTTATCGCGTTTCCGTTATTGATTAAGCCGATAATGGTATTTACCTTTTCGGGCATAAATTTATGTGTCCGGAATTCCGGTTATCAATCTGCTGTCATCGAGACTTGAGTTGGTAGTAAATCCCTGCAGTCGGTGCGTCAACAGCGGCTAAACATATATAATTAAATAAATAAAATATTTTTGTATTTTAAAAAGGTTTATAATAGTTACAATGAACATAGAAAACGTTTTTAGAAATCAATCGGATTTAATTGGTTTAATTTTATTAATTTACTTGCCAGTTGACATATTATATAGGTATATAATACATAGGCACATATAGTAATATACATAGATGTAATGTAGTTTCAATAACTAATATACATAAAATTGTTTTAATCCCAAATTAGGATGTAAATAGCACAAATTTCTTGAAGATTATCACTGGTGATAAAAAAGCCATGCAATCCATTGGAACTGGAAAAGTAATTGAAGGGTACGTATATAATATGTAAACGTTTTCAATTAAAAGGATGTTTAGTGTTTCGTTTTATAGGGATTCAGAGGAAATAACTATAGTCAGAGGCGGATCTAGAGGGGGTGTGAAGACTGGAAATGATCTTGGGTTGGAATTTCTTTTTACGGCCCTATGATTAGTGTTTGGTGTTAGAAATTAGAACACAAAAATTGTTTATGATTTGGTGATGGCTACAACCCTACATTTGAAGAAAAGTAAAAATATAAAACCATACACAGCGTAATGCCGTAAAATAATAGTCGTCATTCTTAAATTAATTATTACAGCACGTTGCGAAAATGTTACAAATTATTACAATAATAAAATATACATTATTTTGCCATTCGTCATTTACTTTCTATATGAAGATTGTCATTTGTACCCTATAATAAAAAAATATGATCTCAATTCGTAATTTGGTCAATCGGTCATCCAGACATCCAAAAACATTAAGATTATGCATAAATTAACACAAACACTATAATTTTGAAGATTCTAAGCGAAACCAGGCATGTATTGTTGCTGTGTTTTCTTTAAAATTTCTGATTCACAATAATTTTATGCAGTATCAATCAACGTATAAAATATATATTATATTATAGGTATGCACAGATAATTAGGTATTAAACTGTTTTAGATTCTTAACGGAGCGATGAATGTATTGATTTTATAAAGATGTTTATGTGTTATGTTTAGTGATATGTACATAGTTAAAAGAAATAAAGAATGCTTCGATTTTCAACTTTAGTATCTTTTCTGGTAGGAAAGTGAGTCTAGTAGGTCAAAATCGAATATTCCCTGGAGTTTTCAAAAGACGATAACTAAAATTTCAAGTACAATATTCATATAATTTATAAGAATTTGGTTATCATAATTGGTATTGCATTTTGGTATTATCATAATATAATGTGTATTGCGCATTGCGCATTGCACGAACATACATGGTCATATAAAAACAAGTCACGGTATATTGTGAATCTCCCCCTCCCCCCTCTATTTGTTGGCGTAGGGACTAGGTATCTGGTATAGGTACACATATTTATAATTTATGTGTATCATATAAATATTTTTTATGAAATTGTTTGTTTAATAAAGAGGACCGCACGATAAAGTATTCATTAATTTTGTCGATCACGGTACTACAGGAATATTAGGTTTCCCAGACGATTTATTATACGCTGATGAACTGAACGACGCGCTCAAAACTATGCACGCATCTGCACGTTATAAAATGGTACTTTTTTTTCCTTAAATCAAAATATTTGTTATAATTTTATATTGTACTTGATGCTTTCAAATATTCGGTGATATAGGTGTTGATGTACATTGAAGCGTGTAAGGCAGGTTCTATGTTTGATGGGATACTCCTTGAAAACACAGGTGGTAAGTACAGAGATTCAGGATTTTGGAAATATTATTTTTTTTGCTCATAAACGATCCAAATGAGTTAAACAATTATTTTAGTTATTTTCTATGACTTTATTTTTTTATTTTTTTTTATCCAAATAAAATCTAAATATAGTAGGTATAAAGTGTAATATAATATAACTGCCCACTGGATATTTAAAAGATAATATACTAAATAGTAATTACTATAATATTACAAACCGGTTGATTCATCCAGCATGCTCACCATCCTTTTTTACATATAAATGTTAAACCTAATATTAATTAAATCCTATTCTGATTTTTGGAACTAGGTATTAGTTATACTTAAGGACTATATTTCCAATTATTCCTGTGTCCTGTGGTGATACTAACTTTTTTCAAATGTGAATCATCATTTTTTTCTTGTGGATTGTTAATCAGATTAACTTTTGAAAATTGTAATGTGTCTAAATCAAAATTTATAAGAGTTTGAAAATGTAAATTATTTAACTTTGTGTACTAAAGTTAATAGATCTATGATAATGTGTTCTAAGATATAGGATAAATTTCACAGTAAAAATAATACTCATCATTTGAAAAATAAACTTCGGTTAATATAGTATAAAACATCTAAATAACTGAAAGTATGGTCTTGTTTAGGTACCTACATAAAAATTATAAAAATCATAAAAATTTGAATAAATTGAAGAAATTAATGGGAGTAAGCATCATGTTTGTTGGTTCACCCTATATCAGTAGGGGATCTGAAGCTCATTTAAGGAGGGGGCGAATCGGTATCATGGAATTTCAATATATACATATTAGTCAATAAACATCTGTTATATAATATATAAAAAAAAAAATTAAACTGTATACAAATTCAACAGTATTTTATTAAATATTAAATAAACAAATGTATTAATAATTTATTTGAGCAACAATAATTGTATGGTTATTTTTTTAAAAGCCGCAAATCTGCCAATGAACAATGAAAATATAGTATTCATAACTCAATATTAAAATTTAGTTATTTACCACAGTCACAGTGAACAAAATATTTAATTTATTTTATAAAAATGAAGTGATAACAGATTTGATAGTAGGAAAAAAAGTCTCAGGGAAAAAGTATCCGGAAAAAAAGTCT
>WHPZ01590369.1:6140-46628 GCA_016617965.1 Macrosiphum rosae
GTTATTATCATTATGACGTGATGATGTTAAATTGCTTTATGTTTATGTAAATGTTTTATGTTTTTCATAATTTGGATATTTGTAATTTCTGCAAATTATTATACGTTTATAAAAAACTTTTAAATTTGTTTTGATTAATCTATCTTATCGACTTTCGTCGTTTCGTCAACACTACGACACTAGCTTGTTCTAATTTGTTTTCAATAACTCTTATAGAGATCATTGATCCCGAGTTATATGAATACCAATACGAGTAAAACTAAACTATAATATCATGCATTATAAATGTATAACAATTTGATCGCTAACGTAAAAACATAAACATTTTTTATGCAAGTCTAAATAATATGTTATATTTTTTTAAATACCTACTTAAAATTATGAGCCACGAGGTGATATTTTTTTCGGGAAACAAGTCTATATAAGAGCGATAACTCCTTTACATTTTTTTAGGACCATTAAATACGTGACCGCATTTATTATTTATTAGTTTGATTTTAATGCTCTACGCGTACACACACACACAATACACATACGTGCCTTGTCCATATCAAATGATAATAAAACAAGTCATGTGGTCATTTTTTAAGCATCACGTGGACACTTGATACGCAGGAGTCGAGTCGACAAAACGACAATCGGAACAAGGTTAATACATACATTTATGACTCCAAACAAATATACATTTTTATTATTCGAATAATAACCATAAACGGTTGTTATCTAAAATGCTCGTTATTCACATTATACACGTATCATCCTAAGTTTAAGCATCCATCGGACGATGAGGCTATTTATTATATAAATAACAGATAGTCTGCAGAACTACTTTATGAACATTGATATTATGTATTATTAAATATTAATCTATATAACGATAATTATTATATTACATTACGGTACTAGGTACTTATATAGAAATAAGAAATAATTATTTTATTTCATAATAATAATTATTATTGTTATATGATATAATTACATAAACATTTACAACCTAAAACCCATAATATCTATTATATTAATTAGTTATTAAGCTGCATACATTCAGAAAAGATAATTTTATTTTTATCATATGAATAATGACGGTATTCATTATGATGCGTTTAAATATTTATTTATTTGACTGGTTATATAATTATTATAATATTATGATATTATATTAGCATGATAATAATATTGTAACTTTTGAATAAGAAACAAATTTTTCCCAACCTTATTTAATAAAAGAAATAAACACATTTCGAATAATTATTAATTAATTAATAGACAACCTAATATGCGTAGGAATAATGTGCGTCGAAAACGAATTGTAATATTTCAATGTTTTATATATGTAATATCATTGGAACAGATGTAAAATTACGACAAGAAGATAGGAATGGTCAATGGACGAATGAAGACATAATGAAAATCACGTTGTTAATGTCGCGTTGTAAATTATCTATAGGTAATATATAAGACGACTTGTTTTACATTTAATTCTTTCGATAGGTGTTTAACACTTATACAAATTTAAATATCAACGTTTCACGGTGTGTGTGAGAGAGAGAGAGAGAGCGTATTTAATGTTTTATTTAAAAACACATCTAAATGTTTTGTGTACCAGGTACCTACCTACCTATATAAGTAATCAAACAAATCACGAGATCCCATATCGCTCGCTGGTCCTTGAAGAATTATTATCGTCATCAAAATGCATAATTAGTCGGGCGAAGGACAGTTTATCGCCGTGTCTAAATCTAATATGCTTATTATACATATATTATACGTACCCACATAATATTATTATATATACGCTGCACGAATTGAGTTTGTCCAGCGCGCGCCTATAGACACAGGACCGTACTTAAAAAAAAAAATTTAAATTATATAAACATCGTTATAGTATTTACTATGGAATAATAATAAAGACGAAACGTTTAAATTTCGAAGCGGCGTGTGTTTGTGTAGTTCGGGCGGTTTATATCCGCCGAATCATCTGAACACGAGGTTGTTAGTCTTCGTGTGACAAGAATTCCAGTCTACATTCCTCGTATATATATATATATATATATGTATGTATAGGTATCCATACGTAGTGGTGTATTATTATTACTATTATTATATACACATTACTATACCTATTTACTATCAGGTGGCATCTTAATTTCTTAATTAGATACTCTCAAAGAACGTCCCGACCGATTTTAATGGGCTAACCGGCAACTGCGGTGACATATACATTTATGTACCTGCTACGTTTATATATTATTATTATTTATTATTATTATACGCATTATAATAATCGCGTGGTCCAAGTGACCGACAGTAATGCCATAATCCGCATAATATGGCCCTGCCTAATACGAATTTATGCATTTAAATCATTCCGCAATGTACCTAATACAGTCTCGTGGTGCATGGTAACGACATAATATAAATTATAATCATAATTATTATAAGTTATTTATGCATTATTATTAAGTTAGTGTTTCGGCATGCGTATCAATAGTTAATCCAAGAGTTTACCTAAACGTAATTAATATGAATATAAATAAAATAAATATACATCATTATGTCATCATGAGTACACGACATGCGAATATATTATAATTTATAACTATTATAAGTAAAATAAAAACCGGTGTATGTACAATAATTTTAATGAATACGGTAAACTACTAAATTAGTAAAAACTATTTCATACTTTTTGATATATATATATATTATAATATGCGTAATAAAATTACTTTTCTGCCCCCCCCCCCCATCCTCGGAGGGTTACCCCGAGGACGTTACTCTTTTCAAATTTTAAATATTTTATTATAATATTCTCAATACAAATCGATTTTGACTAAAAACATTTTTTTAATAAAGGTATATAGGAAAATAATATAATAACATTTCGTATTGTTTATTACGTATTGTTTAGATGTAGCATACATCCAACTTCCGATTTAATGCATAATATAATATAAGTAAATTATTCAAGAGCATCGTGCACCTTTACTACACAATAAAAAGGTTTTTCTGAATTGGTTCATTTCTCGCTTCACTTTTCAATAGATATTATACTATTATGTAGATATATATTTAGTTTTAACGCTGATTTTATTTTACGTTGTATATTATGTTTATACACAATATTGTTTTGCTTTTTATTTGAAAACCATGCAATTGTAATTTATCACAGTATTCAAGGTAAAATCAAATCCTCACTCAGAAATTACAGTTAATTTATTTATAATTATATTTGTCGAATGTGATGGTACAGAACTATTATTAAATGAAATATAGGGCAAGAGAGTTATCTCGTATGTGTACGCTGATGAAATATTAATGCTTAAAAAGTAAATAAACATTTTAGTACGTAATTATATGTACCTAATATGAAATATGCCTACGTGTTCAACCAAATTCTTATCTCGTGAGACACGAAATGATAATATATTATGTGCTGGCATTTAATCAATGGCACAAATAAATATGTCTTTGGATAGAGTTCTATAAATCCAAGGAAGAATGTTGCCCTTACATACTATAATAAAGGTAAGTATCTAAATTAAATTACGAACGAACTCGTTTAGCTATAGAACATTCATATTATAAAGATTATCTAGTGTTATTTTCTAAAACCGAAATAAAACGATTTATGAGCATTCACAAGTCACAATATCATAATATATTATTTGTGTAAATATTTTATTTTTATGTGTATATACATTATACATATATTATAATTTATAAGGCATTTTACTTCATAAAAAGTATAATTTGTTAATGTATTTCAAGGCACGAGTTCATTAATTTATTTCTAATATCTACATTCTACACTAATTTTCTTAGTTCATTTTTATGATTTTGAAAAAAAAATATATACTTTTATGTAACTTGGGTGATTGAAAGCATTTATAAATTGCTTAGATATATATTTATAATTTATAAAATAATGGTTTAAAAAAACCTTTAATTTTTTTTAAAACTTTTTTTATAAAACTGATTTCTTAATCATAGATACTGTTTTTTTAACGATAAAGTATGTTTTTTATTTCATAATTGGATACGGAATATAATTTTCCTAAAAAAATGTATGATAAAACCGCGAAGAAAATAATGGTCTTGTATAGCGAGTAATGTAATTCAATTTACTATTTTATTATTGGCAATCACTAACATACTTATAAACTACAATAGATTTTTTTTTAATACAACCTATACACTATCCCAGCTCCAATATGGTGTCTATAGTAGTAAAACACAAGACTTTGAAATAAATTATTATTATCTTGTATAGCATAAAGGAAAAATAAGTAATCGACCAAACTTAGCCTTGTCACTTAACAATTATTATACGTATTTAGATGACACGAAATTAACTGAAATAATTATAATTTAATACTTTATAGTAGTATACTAATATCAGTGTTTCGATATTATTATATTAATATGCGAGTTTAATGTGAATTATATAGCACGTCAGAATCGTGGAATGTAATTTTCAACACGAACAAGCAATTAACACTAATAGTGATTAATAATTCATGTATATAAAAAATTGACAGAAAGACCTTGCAGCTCCACAGTAACTATTTTTCCATTACTAGATTTATCAGAATATTTGGTTCGTGAATTGCTATACACCACACACATACACATAAGTTGTAAATTATAATATATTTTATAAGTAGGTTTAAGTATAGGTATACGTAGGTAAGTATTTATACGGGTGTTCCCGACATGTGCATTTTATTTCTTCGTTTAAGTGTTTAACGTTTAACTATGGATATTACTATAATATTAGATATAATATTATGAATAATTAGAGACCGGATTTTTATGTTTTTACATATTCTTATACTCTTACACGTATGCGCAGCTCAATTATTGTAGATACATTATGTTTATTCGACGTCTTAACATAACCTAATTTTTATACAAAATTTAATTTTGCTTAAAAAAAATTTAGAACTTTCGTCCTCAAGTTTACAAGTTTGGTGATAGCCACGATATGAATAATATTATGTTATCATATATCTCAACAAAACATTTTAGTAGGTAGATGAAAACAATTATTTATTGAACTATTATTCAGCAAAATCAGGTTAAACAGTGAAAAGTTTCAGTATACATGTCACTTTCACAACTTGATTCTTAACAAAACCAAATATTAAAATTTAAAATATTATCTTATAATCATTAAGTAGGTACTTAAATTTACATAATAATGTATCGTATAATATAGTGATAATCTTTGGAAAGAATTTCTGTAAAGCAGAAACATTCTTTGTAATTATATTTGTACGATAAACCTATGCATCTATTCATATAGAATTGAAATAAATACACATCTAATAGTGGTGCCTCCTTATAGAAGTCATCAATCGAATTAAAAAACATTTAAAAGTATACCCTTCAATCACAAATAGTTTTGGATTAGTTTAGGCTTTAAGATAGGTACTGCAGATTTTAAAATGTCACATAAGTAATATTTTAATAAATTAATACTTCTTGGGTCAGAAAATGTGCTTTTAAAGTTTTATATTATACTATCAGACACGGCAATGGGTTGCTATTGCTAGGTTTATAATAATCTCAAAATCCCTGTTTGCGAACATCCCCTGGTTGGACCTCTTATTTACCCTTTTCGAGACAAATTGTAGCCTATCTTCTTCCCCAAGGTATAATCCATCTCTGTACAAAAATTCACCGCAATCGGATGAACGGTTTAAGAATGCATAAAGGACACAGTCAGTCGCTAACATTTTTTGTCAAATCCCATTTTTTTTTTTTTAATCACATTACAGTACTTTGACTAAATTGTCTTAAATGTATTCACATTCTATCGTATCGTTATGTATTGATGTTAGATAGGTATGTTGTTTTTACATTGTATAAATATTAAATATATTATGTATACTGTATTACTGTATGAATATAGTATAATAATACCCACATATTTTTTATTTTATTTTTTTTAATTTCGTGTCAAGATAAAATTGTTTTATTAGGAAAAAACGTACTGAAACTATACATTTATAATAATATTATATGCGTAAGTATATGTTAAGAATATAATATCTTCTTTATAATGTCGTTATGAACGAATACGATATACCTACACATAAAAAACACAACGCTATTAGTATCGTTTTACGGGGAATAAAGTCGATCTATATATTTTGTGAGCTGCAGACAGAAGAGTCGTGACATTAGAAATATAATATGTAAGTATACATATAGGTACAGTAAAAGTATAAAAGTAGTATACGCTTATTACACTACCCGATATATTATATGATATAGATAATATTATAATAAATTAGACGTGAATTGAAATGAAATACAATCGATTTCACTCATTAAGAAAAAATGATATCGACACCTCTACTTACTATATTTTATACGTTTATCGACTGACAATTTGCATAGTATTATTATTATTATTATTATTATTATTATTATTATTATTATTATTATTATTATACACATTGCGGTATAGAACCGTGTAGTCGTAATATATAGAGGTATGTGCATTGTGAATATATATATAGTCTGATAGTCATTATATACACGATAATTAATATTGCTAACCAAGTTGGTATAATATGGTGTTGGTGTATTATATTGTTATATCTGCATCATATATGATAATGAAATTAATTTTGTTTGACGTGTACACCTATACAACATATTCATATTATATTATACATGTTATTTCGCATCCGCGCCATCGACCACGAACGTGACAAATAAATCTCTCGATTATTTATCGATTAAGTGTAATGCGTGTATGGCGTATATACATATACACCTATAGTTAGTTACGCCATATAAAATATATGTCCAACATTTATTGCATAATTATTGTTACTGAAATTACATTATTCATTCGGACAACGAGTCGGCGTGGTGTCGGTGTTCAGCAAAATATGCTAGGTCGCATTTATATACGTTATTACTTATTTTTGTCCATGTACATTATCATCATAATAGTATCATCGTACCTGAATTCCTTCCGAAAAACCTAGACAGGTGCTATACTGTACATATAAGTAATACATATATTGTATAATGATATACAGTTTTATTCAAAATAGTTTCCAACCAACACTACGCTGCAAACACCGTTTTATTATTGTTTCATCCGACAAGTTTTTTGGCACTGTAAAAACCGATGTACCTACCTATTATTATTTAGTGTAGTCAAAGTTTATCGGACAGATTTGGTTTTTGTATCGCATAATAGGGTAAAAAAAAAGTCCAATTTTTGCCTGATTTATTTGCGAAATAGTGAAAAGACGCCTGTAACAGTTTCAATAGTTTAGGAACAAAGTGAAACGGATAATATTGACAATATTGTACAGAATATTTAGACATTTTAACATTTAGTAGATATAATATGGTTTTACAATGATGTTTTATAATTTATTTAGGGTAGCTCAAAATTTTTCATGTATATTCTGTACTACTTTTATATATCAGAAGTAAGTTCTATAATATCATTATATGATATCTACATTTATATTGGTACATTGAACTTTGAAGAGGTCTATATAGAAATTCAGAGAGATATTCTTCTAATATTTCATATTTGTGCCTATATTAATATTATTAAGTGTATGTTTCAAAATTCCAGTTAAGTATTGAGCTATTACCTGTTAATTTGTGTTGGTTATCATTTACTTAAACCTGGTAATATCTTCGTGTATGTCGACTATATTGCGTTGTTTTATGTTATATATTATGTAAGAGGGTTCTAGGTATACCTTATCAGAAATAAGTTTGTTGTAATTCAAAAATATTATTCGTGGGGACTAGACACTTTTACGTATACAGGCATATAGACATATAGTATACTATTATTATTTAAAGAAATACTGCATTAGGTACCTATGACATTTAAAAAATATTAAGATTCATTTTAAGCTATTACCTATTTACACCATGAATCTATTCACACTTCACACCGTTCTACAGTAAGTCGGTATTGACTCAAAAGTAAATAACAATAATATAATATTATTATATAAAATATATAAACTTTTATAATAACTTTAAAAAATTTAAAAATTCTACGTTTTATGCGTATATAGTGTAAAAATATAATGTATAAAATATAAAAATTAAAAATATACAAGTTTAAAAAGAAAAATAATGTTTTTCCATTAACACGTTTATAAGTTATAATAAGGGCGTAATTATATGTGTAATTTATAATTATCGTTTAATTAAAAAAAAGTTAATATATTATTTTTATTATAGTAATAATACACGTTCATGGTAGTTAATAATTTAATGCATATAATAATACTATACATACTATAATTTATCAGCTATTGACTAATTTCTTTTCTTACCGTCATTAATATTAAATTATTAACGATAAAAATAACACGAATAATAAATTAATTGGTGACATGATATAAAAGGGAATTAAATTCGAATACGTGTTTTCGATTTAAAGCAACCATAAAATAGTAACTAATTATACCATTATACCAATAAAATATTAATGCTATCAAGGTCAAATCTGGTCAATGAATCGTCTCAAAACAAATATGCGTTTATCTAAATATTGTGACTCGATTATAATTTATAACACATAGCTGAAAGATAAACCCTATATCTTAACTGTAAAATACAACTTTTTGTGATCGTGTTTCTCAACTCAAATCAAATTTAAAGTTTGATCCTTAACTTTGGATCATGAAAAAAAAAGTTTTTATCTTAATTCATAAATGAATGGATACAAAAAAATGTTGGTCCACTAAGACAAGGTGCATAATTTAATTTGAAGATTGGCCTAACTAAATTTATTGTTCAGAATTAGAAGTATTAGTAGACATTTTGGCATTTCCGTAAATTTTTATTAAACCATTAGATCAATCAAAATTGTTGACATAAATTATTCAAAAGAAAATTATATTTTGTATACCTAGTACTCGTTCTAACAAATGTTTTAATATCTCTAAGTTATTGGAATACACTTAGTTTAATGTACAACACTTAAGAATAATTAACACTATGTATATAAAGACATAAAGTAGGTATTTATTCAATAATAAAAGATTACTGCAGTGTTGAATTTTTGCTGTTGAGGTACCTACTTATTTTTGTAATCATTTTTTTTATAAACATTGTTTCTGTTTTGTCTTCGGTTAAAATACTGTCGTATTATTCAATGAGCTTCACTCCTCTTTTCGTAGTATCAATAACACTATTTATAATATAAGCTATTATGTTTCTACCTATTTGTATGTACCTATACATTATAAACTATGAAGTGTTGTTAGTTTGTTACCTAATTAACAATTCATCTAATTCGAAATGTGTATTAAATATTAATATTTAATACTGAATTGATGAATGTATTGGTTTTAAAATGATGATTTTTTTAAAAAGAAAAATTGTTTTTATTTTTGTGTTTGTCATTACCACATTTCCGAGCAGTTAAAATGTAAATACATATAAATCTTACACTTTGAACGGGGTGGTTTTTGGTAGAAAATTGGTTGGAGGAAAATTATGTTATTAAAAAATGAATAGCCGCAGACACTTTAAATGTACTCCAAACATTAATATTGACATATTTTAGATAATTTAGAAACAATTAAAAAGATATGTTAGCTATTTTTGCGCTGTTTAAAAATATTTTAAATTTTCTGGATGTATAATATATTATGTAGGTATTTATTGATAACATTTTTGTTTTAGTAAAAGAGCTTACAATTAATGTATTACAAGGTTACTCATAGTTCTTACACCAATTAAAAATTTCAAAACTCAGTTCTCATTTTTCTGAAAAAATTACAATAGTATACTTAAAAGTAAAAATGTAAATTTCATATTTCTTCCAAATGTATATAATTTTTATAATTAAAACACGTGTCCATTACTTTATCTATTTACATTTATAGATTGAATTCAAGCCATTTATATTTTAAATACAAATCTATCATGGTTTAATAATTAGTGTAATTAACACTAATCATTATATTTATTAAACTCGTGAGTTAAACTGTTAATGAATAAGTATAATTATTTAAAACAGTGTAATTTTTATAATTAACATTTTAAAAAGACGTTAGACTGAAATTTAAAATAATTAGATAAGTATATTGATAAGTATTTCTGTAGTTTCATCATATAGATTAGCCAGTGGGTCATAGACTTCAATTATAATATAAGACCAAAATTGGAGAACTTAATACTTCAACGTATTGTGTCAGAACACAATAGCAATCTTTCGTAAGTAATATCAAAATATAAGTATATAGGCTCCGATAATATGGCAGTTATATTGTTTGTATAATTTTAGAAAAATACTATTAATTTTTAACGTATTATAATATTATAGTTCTGAAATAAATCATTTTTAATTCATTTTTATTATAATGTTATTCATATTTATTCAACTAGTAAATAAAAATAGAAATAATACCTATACATACATGCACGGACTTCGGTTCTTGCTAGTTGCTAGTTTAAATATACCGCTACATACTTTTTTTTATTGGTATTCAGACTTCAGACTCCTTTAATCGCTACCAGATACATATTTTAAAAAAATGATCGGACAAATTATATTTTTACAATACTAAAAAATTATTAAGCAAATTAAAATTATATGTGACGGATCCTCCGATTGAGTATATAGGTCATAAATGTATGTATTTAGTGGTGCCCAAAGTGTAATGTAGAAAAGTGAAAACATAAGATGGGAATCATGTGATTGATTTTTATCTGTTTTTTTTATTTCCTACTAAATATAGCTCCATCCTTAGAATGTGGGTGCTCGGAAATATTGAAATATCCGCATAGCAACACATATTTTTTTTAGTATACCACTGTGTTAAAAAGTAAACAAATTGTAACACCTTGATCTCGAATTGGAAAAATAAATTAATAGACTCATATATATACTTGAAAAAATAGCATCCCCATAGAAATGCTTGAACGCACCAAACTTGTAAGGGCCCTGCAGGAGCGTAGTATGTGCCGCAGAGTCCTACATCGCCCATCAATAATCCTCAAATAACTAATTAGAATATTATAATATATATTATAAGTATGCTAGTATTGATTAATATTATAACTAGGTACACTTAACAATTAAAATTAAAGTTTTTAAACAGTATTTAAACAGTGATTTTACATTCAAAATAATTTTAACTGATAAATGTATATTAATTATAATTTATATTTGTTTAAATTCAATAAAATTAATAACTATATTCCATAACTGTTAAGAATAAGTATCACAATAAAAAATAATAATAAGTTGTATACAATTCGTGAAATTGATCAAAGAAAGAACCGCTCCCTGTTCTAATGAAAATAATTCCCCTCTTCAATAAATACGAGCATAGTACTTACATAAAATATTAAGTGAATACGTTTTCATAATATCCATTGTTTTAGTTAATGAGCAGAACGATGATATATTATAGTGATACAATGACGTGTGTTCTGTTATCCAGTTTCATTTTACATTTTCTGTTCACTTTCAAATTATTGTCTTATTTAACTTTTCAGTGTTGGTTAAAAATGATAAGTCGTATAACGTGTATGACGTATGACCGCACACTTCATGATGGCAGGAAACCTACAATAAAATATTTTTTCCTCCTTTAATTTTAATGTGATTCAATGGCATATTAAAAATAATAATTCGAAACACTAAACTAGAGTATATAGGTACCAGACATGTCAAATTAAAAGAGGTCTGGTGCTCTGCTTATTTGATACTTCACTTGTCGTGCATGGTAGTGCTAGATCCTAGTCATATACCGTGTATTATCGAATAAGTAAGACTATTACAAATGTATGACTTATCTGATATATATTAAGAGGTGCAACGTTCTTATTGCGTCTTATTACCACATACGGCCTACCTATATAATACTTAATAGATATTCTTAAATAAGATAAATTATCGTACGTTATTTTATTACCTTATCATATTACTATATATACCATTTTATATCTTGTTAACAAATGTTTTAAGTTATCCGCGACCTGCAGTGCATATACATTTGACGAATTTGAAACGCGCGTCCATATTTTCTGCAACCTGAAAATGTATATGTGACCGCAATTGACTGTATATACATAGTACATACCAAGATACCCTCCGCATCAAAAGATTTATTAAATATTTGTATCACTCATCATCCATGCACTTGACGGTATGCCATAGAGCTCTAAAAATAACGTGTAAAAATATTTGCAATGATATAGTGGTATGCGCACAGGGTGGGAATGCGTTAGGCTTAGGACGTCAAAATGCGTCAAACGACCTCATCAAACCGAACGCTTTTGAAAATGTGAATCACTCCTATAACATACTTACACAGGAAACGCGCTTGTGTGTTTACGTATTTAATAAATCTGTGCTCGGAAGTCGGGAGAAGATAGATACATACATTTACGGTTGTTTCACGCGACCAAAGGATGTGTGCCAGTAGCGGTAAAATATATAGAAAACCCATTTCCTTTTTTTCTGTTCAGCTGGAAAATGTACCATGTGCTGACGTCGAACAGAATATTGGTCCCACGAGATTCTGAACTTACCCCAAAAAAAACATATATATGTATAGCAGCGTGCAGTGTACAGTGTATATTATGTAAGGCAATCGGCGATGTGAAGCACAGCAAACGCTCGAACAATATATATGTATAGAATTACGCACCGATGACGACGATCTGAATGATCGCATGGATCGTGCAGGTCGTTAACCAAATTCTCATCGGTTTTAGAGTTTTTATTATTATTTATTTTATTCTTTTATATGTTTATCTATATGTACCACGACCCGACCTCGCCAGCTCCGCCGACAAATTGAAACAGGACCATTTCATCGCAAACTGATCGCGATTTCTTTCGGTAATAATCGACATCCCTGCAGCATCGGATAACCGTGTACTTTTGTCGTTTCGACTTTGACCCTCCCCCTCAAGGGTATATGTAAAATAATGTATTTTTTTATGTTTATATTGTAAACACGCATGCTATGTATGTATATTGTATATATTACGTATATCTATTACAAATAGATATAGGTATTGTTATTTTTTTCCCGTACATACTTGATGGATATTCTGTGGAAATGTATTTAAGCCTGTATGTACATATATTATAGGCATACCATAATTTTGTTAGTTGCGTAAACTCTAATTCAAGAGGACGCTACACAACAATTTCTTGTCTCCGTCTTACAAGTGTGTAACATAGCAAATTTACGCTCAGCAGATCACGTTTAGCTCCATTGGTTTAAAAATTAGAGTGAGTCGACCTATAATGAAACTTGTTGGTAAGACAATTATCTGCATTTGTGTATGGGTTTTTTACGATAGTTCAATTTTTTTAGCAAGTTATGCGTGTATAATATAGCGTAAATTAAAAATGCTCATAACTAATTTAAACTAACAAACACTGATAATTTTCTTACCATACATTTTCATAATATAGGTCGATTAACTCTAGTTTTTAAACTAATGGAGCTAACGCGGTATGATGAGTGTAAATTTGGTATGTTAAGCACATATAAAACGGTGACACCAAGTATATGTGCAGCGTCCTCTTAATGGTATTATTACTTATACTATGAGCAATATCTGTGGTAATAAAGTGTGGTATTTAATTGTAGATATCACTATAATTTAATAATTATAGATAATGAATAATAGGTACCGCTATAATCTATATTTAACATAGAATTATGTAATTATACTGCAGGACATAACCGAGACCTGTGGGGGAAGGCTTAACCCCCCCCCCTCAAAAAAAAAACTCTCCCACAATGTATAAATTAATCTTAAAATGAATAAATAATAATAAAACATTTATCATATTGCACAGTAAAATACTGCACTGGTCACGTGACACGCAATCTTCAACACCAATCCCAACGATATCGCCGCAACACAGCGCAATAATATAGACATAAATTTATTTGACATAAGACATTTTGAAATTTTTTTCTTTTTCAATGTTCTGGAAAGTGTAGGTACTTAGGGCCAGTTGTACCATCTCTGATTAAAGTTAACCGGAGTTTAATCGGCCGATTTTGCCCGGTTAAATATCTGTTATCAGCTGATTAAGCCTAATCGTAGCTTAACTGTAGACGGTACAACTGGCCCTTAGTCCTATTTCATCGCGGATAACTCTAATTACAGGCTATATTTAGCCGAAATTAAAAGTATAGGTATTATGTACCTATAAATACCTTTTTACAAACTTGATAAATGTTAATATACATTTTACTTTACATTTTTTAAGTAGGACTTGAGGCTATTAGTATATTGTTTCAAAGGCAGATGAAAAATATTAAAAATCCTTAGACACAGTTTTTTTTTATAAGCATTTAAAGTTCAAAAATTGACAAAATATGGAAAAATCACGAAAATTAGCAAATTATTTTGAGTTTAGAATTCATAAAAATTGTTCTTTTTAAATCTAAGATTTTAAAATTGAATACATGATTCCATATAAGATTATCTACCTTTATCAAAAAAAAAAATGTCTATAAGAAAGTCAAATTACATTTTTATGACCGATTGAATATCAAATTTTTACAACATTGGATATCCACTCGATTTCTCATGTAGCGATTCCTTTATTTTATGTAATTCAAAAACGAATAACTGTAGATACATAAAAATTTGACTGAATGTTTGTATTAGCGGTTCCTATACACTATACACTATACAATTTTGAAAATATTTTGACTCTTTTTGAGCTGTTTACGGACATTTACAGTTTTCAATTTTTTTTTGTTTTTTTTCTATAATTATCAATAAAGTTTTATCTGTTGGGCCAAAAAGTGTATACATTTAATACAAGGCTCCTGATATATTGTTACAATATCAGTTGAAAAATATTAAAAATACAATAGCACAATTTTTTTTTATAAGCATTTAAAGATCGAATTTTGACAAAATTTATAAAATTTAAAACTGAATAATTATTTTATAGTTAAAAATGTATAATATGTTCAACTTTTATATCTAAGGATTGAAAATTTAAAACAAGATTCCATGTAAGTAGTTAATTCTGTTACCAAAAAATCTAAAAAATACACGAGCACAGTTTATTTTTATAGTCATTTTAAGTTCAAATTTGGACGAAATTACATATTAAAATCAATATTAACGATTTTAGTTTTTTGTTGTAATTTAAAAATATTATTAGGGGGTATATGAAACTGAAAAATCAAAAAATCAAAATATTATGGCCTATCCATACAATCTACCATAGTATAATGAATAAGAAGTTTGCTCAATGATAATAGTCATCGATATTTTTTTTATTACCATTGATACGTGTAGGTATAATATGTCTTATACTTATAGACTGACATACCGTCGCCGCTCAGAATCGTTTTTCATATACAATGATATTATATCATTGAATTCAAATTTAATATCATCCATTATACAGTGACCCACTTTTAACCTACTGTACAGCAGAGCACATTTTTTTTTATGAATGTGAATAAATCTTTATTTGTTGGGTAAAAAAGCTTGAAAATGTAATACAAGGCTCCTACTACATTGTTTCAATAGCAGTTGAAAAATATTAAAAATCCTTGGCCACATTTTTTTTTTTTATAAGCATTTAAAGTTCAAATATTGACAAAATACGGAAAAATCACGAAAATTAGGAAATTATTTTGAGTTGAAAATTCATCAAACTTTTTCTTTTTAAATCTAAGATTTTAAAATGTAATACAAGATTCCTTATAAGATTATCTACCTTTATCAACAAAAAAATTTCTACCAGAAAGTCAAATTAAATTTTTATGAGCGTTTAAAGTTCATAATTTTACAATATTGGATATTCACTCGATTTCTTATGTAGCAGTTTTGTTATTTTCTTGTTATTCAAAAACGAATAACTGTAGATACATGAACATTTTACTGAAGGTTTATATTTTCATTTTCTATACACCATAAATATTTGAAAATATTTTGACTCTTTTTGAGTTTTTTCCGAGCATTGTTAGTTTTCAATTTTCTTAGTTTTTTTTTTCTATAAATATCAATATAGTTTTATTTGTTGGGCCAAAAAGTGTAAAAATTTAACTAAAGGCTCCTGATATATTGTTACAATATCAGTTGAAAAATATTAAAAATACATGGGAACAATTTTTTTTATAACCATTTAAAGTTCGAAATTTGAAAAAATTTAAAATTTAAAATGTAATAATTATTTTGTAGTTAAAAATTTATAAAATGTTCAAATTGTATAGCTGAGGATTGAAAATTTTAAACAAGGGTCCACGTAAATAGGTTATATATAAATTACTTTATTCGCCTTAACATCATCAAATATACTTCGTAATATCATAGGCTGACTAACCGTTTTCGCTCAGAACCGTTTTTCTTATACAATGATATTATATCATTGAATTCAAATTTTATACCATCCATACAGTGACCCACTTGTAACCTACTGCACAGCAGAGCACCTTTTTTAGTTTTTTATTCTATAAATATCAATAAAATGTTATTTGTTGAGTAAAAAAAGCTTGAAAATGTAATAGAAGGCTCCTAATATATTGTTTCACAGACGGATGGACAATATTAAAAATCCAAAAATCCATAGTCACAAATTGTTTTTATAAGCATTTAAAGTTAAAATATTGACAAAATACGTATTAATGGGTTTTAACGACGACGACTATATTATACAGTGGTACTTTGGTTGTATTAAGTAAAATATTATTGTAAAATTGGATGAGTGAGTGCGTAGAAGGAAAGAAATACGCAAGTGAAAGAATAGTGCCCATTTGCAATTGTATGCCTAAAAAATAAAAATATAATGTATATTATTATAGTAGTAATAATGATAATAATAATATGCAAACGTGTACGTTCTAATGAGTGATAAGGTCGCGTAGCAATAACAATATATGGACATTAACGTTGTGTTAATGGTGTCCGTACGACACTCGTTTTAGACACACACACACACACACATTGAGTCGGGGCAGACGTATAAGAGAAAAAAAAACGTGTCGTGAAACGACTGCGGAATTATACATACTATTATACGAGTGTGCTTATAATATACGCGTAGACGTATTATATTATTATATATTATATACATTTATATACGTATATTATAATTTACCTATATAATATCCCGAGTGGTGTAATATAATAATAATAATAAACACAATGATGATAATAATAATAATATTATATTAATGGTGAACGCCGTACACGTATTATAATAACAGTCTTATATAGGTACACAGTCGGTGCGTTGCTATAGTATTATATATATAATATGTATAGTTGTGAGTGTGTGTGTGTGTGTGTGTGTGTGTACACTTATATATACTGTGCAGTTGGAAACCCGATCTCGACGGAATGTCGGGTCCGTTTTACCGGCTAAATACCTTAAAAGTGACATTTCTGGAATCCTCGGCACATATTTTATACGCGGTTAATAAAGTCTTTACGCGATAACAATCGAAGCCCGGCCCGAGAGGACGACGCGCGCGACGGTGAGGGTAACGACTAACGACGACGACGACGACGACGTACCCACATAATATAAATACTGCAGAGCGAGCGAGAACTTATATATTATTATACGGACACGCATATTATAAAAGATGTCCTCCGCACCGGGGCAGACGCGCAGACGGCTATAAACATGCCTATACATACATAATAATATAAATGTGTGTGGTGTATATTATTTTATACGCGTACGGGGTCGGTCCCGCTTTACTTTCACCGTAATTTATTCTCCAAATAAAAATAAAATAATAATATAATAATAATAATACACACCTATCGTCGTCGTCGTCGCGCCGGGCAGCACAACCGACGCGACGAGAACCAACAAACACCTGTCCGCGCGCGCTATTTGTTTGTTGTTCAATAATAATAATAATAATAATAATTGGTCACGGCTGTAAATATGCGTCGTGTTGTACGTCTCGTACCTATGGTATATTATAATACGTTTACCTACATACATATCCGACGCATAAGTATATTATTATATTGTAGGTGGGCGAGGTGGCGCACGCGGATCGTAGCCGATTGGCTTTTGAATCAATAATATTGTGTTATCATTATCGTCGAGTGCAAATAATTATTTTCACGTCCTTTGAAATGTGCCCGTCGATAAAACACGCTATAAGGATCGATACGTCCCATATATAGATAATATTATATCCCACGTGCGCAGTGTATATACGACTGTGCGAACGATACGATCTATGGTATTATGACACGTAGCACGCTCGGTGCGTATGATTCGGCGGGTACCTATGTAGAGATTTTCAATTAAAATTCCAAAACGTCGTTTATAATATAATATTATACTGCCTATTATATGAGTTCTATTAAACTCGAGTCGTGGGCACCTATACATAATATTATTAGCTATAGGTAGTTGTAACTTATTATAGTTGCTCGCTTGCTCGTAATGCGATATAGGTACCGTGCATTATAGTTGGGTTATATGACCATAATAAATATAGGTATATAGGTACCTATTAAAACTAGAATAATATATCGTTATAGCCTATTATGTATATTGTATGTATTTTAAAATTTAAATGTTATTTAGTTGGATGTCGGTGCAATACTGATGCAATAATTGTATTTATATTTTATAATAATAATATGTTATTCTTATGTTATATACCTACTTATATTTATATGAATGTAATTAAATCGACAAGTCAACGACGGTGATTTATGACCTGTCATGTTATAGAGGTATATGGGTAGGACCCGCTGATGATATTAGCATATATTGATTATAATAATATGTACCTATACCCACTAACATATTAAATATTTGCATCACCTATAAATAAATATTAAAATATATTATTAAACTAGTAGTCACTAGCCAGATACTCACTAACCTATATGCACCTCATGGCTCATATCTAGTGGCTATATTATACTCATAGTTACTTGTTATTAATGAGATTTATTATGCATTATGCTCGTAGCTCGTGTTAAGACATAATATTGATTAGAACATCCATTAGTATACTTGCGACCTCTATGGGTTATTAAAAATTGTATACCTTTTACGATTTACCATTTACGTAACCCAGTAGATGCAAATAGGGGGAAAATCTATTGCTTAGCTAATCCAAAAAAAATCTTTTATTAGTACTTTATTTTAAATATTTATAATTAAGGTATAAAGGATGACAATTTGAGTTTTTGAAGTTATTGTGTGTGTAATATAGGTTATAGATTATAGTGGTTATAGATTATAGTGGTTATAGAAAACAAATAATCTTAAAAGAAATAAAACCAACAAATATTATCAACGTTTCCGTGGTGTAGCGGTTATCACATCTGCCTAACACGCAGAAGGTCCCCAGTTCGATCCTGGGCGGAAACATTAATTTTTTGCATTTTTTGTTCCAATTCTTGCCACATATTTAAATAATTTATGACATTTTATTACATATTCTAAAAAAATAAAATAAGAATATTTATTTATTTTAGATTCTAAGCATACGCCAAAATGTATTGGATTAGATACATTGATCACTAACACTAATCAATCGATTAGTAGTTTTTTTTCTATTAATAGGTATATAATTTTTGGGGGCATTACAAATGCTTTGATTTTAGACATTTTTCTGGTAAAAAAAGTGAATCTAATCTTACCTTTAAGGGTAAAAAGTAATAGATTACCATTTACCAGTAGCTTACAAATGCATCAGGAAATAAACATTTAAGAAAAATTAGAATTTTTGTGCAAACCATTTTATGATAAAATCAATTTTGTATTTTTGGTGTAACTCAAAAATGAAAAACCGTAGGTAGTTCAAATATTTACCAAATGTTTAGTTTATTTTTCATTCATGATACAATTTTAAAAATAGTTTTGCCTGTTTTTGAGCTATTTCAACTTTTTAAAGGCTAGATAATTTTTTTTTTTTAATAATTATTGTCTTTACATCATTTTTTACACGATCAAAATACATAAAAATGTCATAAGTTGACATCATATCAGTTAAAAATATTTAAGATATATGTAGGTGGGATTTTTTTTGTAAGCTTATATTTTTTAAATGCTGATAAAATTAATCAAAATCATTAATTTGCAAATTATTTTGTAGTTAAAAATGTACAAAATTTTAAATTTTTTTCGCTTAGGCTTGAAAATTGAATGCAATACCCGCAAGTATAGGAACAAAAAAATATAAAAATATATAGTCACATATTTTTTTCACAGATATTCTAAGTTCAATTTTGGATTAAATTAGGTATTAAAATAATAATTCTACTATTTGTGGGTAGGTACCTACTTGAAACCTCTAAAGTATATTATTATATTTTTACACACAATTCCATTTTCAAATGCAATGTTTTCGGAAATCTTAAAATATACTTAGTTCTATAGGTCATCAGCTGATCCGTCTTCTCTCATAATCGTTTTTAGTAGATTTTCGTTTTTTGGATGATTTTATATCCTTGATTTCAAATTTAATTAATACGTATAATATCCATTGTACTACTATAGTGATGCACTCGAAACCTACTGACAGCAGAGCGGTACCCACTAGATATCCCATATTTGTATAATTCGTTTTTAGTGTTATGACTTATGAGTATGAAACATTTTATATTAAATATTTCAAACTTGAAACTTTTATCTTTCTTGAAATATTTAAAAATATATTTTTAATTTTGTGGTTTTTGGTATGTTTTATAAAATCATCACTAGATGGTCAAACTGATTTCATACCTGAGAAGTGATTATCAATATTTAATTTCCGATCACGATGTAGAGAAGATAAAATAATATATTAAATAAATAATTATTATGTAATTTATATAATGTTGTACAATGTAGGCAAGCAATATTTCTATAACATTTAACTAGGTAGAGGTCTAACTGCACTAATCCTACTATAGAAACCTTTTCGTTTTAATAGCTTGCAAAAAAATCACAAAAAACTAATGTTTCCGCCCAGGATCGAACTGGGGACCTTCTGCGTGTTAGGCAGATGTGATAACCGCTACACCACGGAAACAGATGACTACTGCGGAGGAACGCATGATGATTATTCGTTGGTTTCTCGTGTTATACAGGTTTTTTCATCATTTTATTATTTGTGTTATCTATATGAATTAAAATAAATTAAATGTGCAATTATGTTCTATTATACTCGAAATCGCATGCGTATAATTTGATGACTACATAAGGTAGGTTAGGCCCCTAAACAAAAATCCTGCTGGGACCTTTAGTGGCCACGCGTGCACTGCATGCAGGATGTAGGATGTGTCGAATAAGTTTCCACACCACCTTTGCTTGTTAAACGACATAACATAACATCGCCCATGTCGTTTAAAAGCATGAGGTATTACACGTGGAGAGTTTTTTTTATTGTGGTGTCCCCTTTATGCACATCGTAGCGAGAACACGCGCGAACACTGGTCGACTACGATAGTATTGTAATTTACATAGATCGGTACAGCGAAAACTGCACTTCTCGCGTATAACATATTATAATAATATGCGTTTTATACATTAATAAAACATAATATTTTAATATTAAAAATAAATAATTATCGAATTTGACTTTTAATAGGTTTTAGTTTATAATTCTTTTTTTTTATCGCTGGGCGCACGTGCGCACGGCATTCACACATTTTCGGCTTACTATAGCGTTGAATTTTAGTGCGTGTCAGCCTCTGGAAATGCGAGCTGGGCTGCTGGAGCTGAGGGATTTGTATTTTTTACACAGTATAATTATAAGTCCAAGAGGAGTAAAAATTGGTTAATGAAGGGTTTCGTATTAGAAACCGGGTATAAAGTGCTGTAGGTTTGGGGTTTCGTATGAGAAGCCGGGTAAAAAATGTTGTGGGTTTGGGGTTTTGCGTTCAGAACCGAGTGCAATAATTGTTGGAGAGTTATGGGTATAGGGCACAAATAAGGGTGAAATTCTAAGCGAGTTATGGGTTTTGCGTTAAAAACTGGATAAAATTGTTTGGGGGTTTCGCTTCTGAAACCTGGTACAATATTGTTTTGTGGGTTACGGGTAATAGTACAGGGTCAATTTTTTAGAGAGCTATGAGTTTTGAGTTTAAAACCGGATAAAATGTTTTGCTGGATGTCCGTTATTACTCCCTGAATTTATAACATCCATGTGACAATTATTGTACTTAACTTCTTTTAGGTATAGGTATAATTAATTAAAATAATTCATTTACTTATAATAGTTGGCTATAATAATAAATATAACAGTAGATTTTAATTATTTAAAGGATGATTATATCCACCGGATACTTATTTAAAATTCAACAATGTCCTAATATAATAACTATAACTATAACTATATTATTATTATTATTATTACATTTATCATATTTTTATTATCTATTTATTTATTTATTATTATTTAGAGATCAGCAAAGTCCTATTTCTAAGTCTCTAACAACTCTCTATTCAACCTGTCTTAAATGTCGTGAAATTCATTCATAAACCTTTTTTTACTGTCCCGGAACAAAGCGTTTGTTTTGTGTGTGACGTCGGCCGGCGATAGCGGGGTCATGTGATTGGTGTGGAGATTAAATGGTGAGGGCCGAGGGGACAACTATATTAAATAAAATAATAATCATATACGGATACATTTCGTTCACATCTGGCAAATCTCCGATTTCCTCTATAAATCCCGAATATTATACCATCTATTAGATCCTGTGATTCATATGTGGCCCTCTTTTAAGCGTTAGTCAATCAAATAATTTTAAAGGTATAGTACTTACTAGTTACTACTTATATAATATTATATATTTATAGTAGCTGATCTCGTGCACTTTGTTTCCCGTTAAATATAATGGTACTCTATATGACTCAAACTTTGTTCAATCAGTTATTTAATATTCGGTGTATGGTGTTCAAAATTTATCTTAACTTTTCTGTTGCCTGGAATAAAAATTCTGATTCGCTGCAGCAGTCTATTATCTGGTAAGCAATCTCCTGGGGTAGATCCCGGACCCCGTGCTGTTTGTACATACTTTATAATTGAACTCTAAAGTATCAAAATTATACCAATAAGTCACTGAACTCCTCCTAAACGGCTGGACTAATATTGTGAACGCCGAGTCTGTCGACCAATATTTCCTCCTTGTCCACGAAGACGTGGCATTGTTTCATGTATGTAACTTATATGTGAGTATAATACTCTCAACATTTAATTAATTGCGATACATATAATATCAAAACACAGCAAACAAAAAAATTAAATGCATTTAATGAATACACAGATTTCACGGCAACCAATAATTATTATTATAATAGTTTAAAAACCCATGGCGACCATTAATAAACAAAAGTTTCTACCTTAAATTTTTAAATCCCCGTTAGAGCACATCCTCTGGTTGGACCTAAGGGGATGATTTGTGAATCAAAACAATCCGGGGAGTCACTCAAATGCACACAAAAAAATTCATTCAAATAGGTCCAACCGTTTAGGAGGAGTTCAACACAACACACGTGCAGTAGAATTATATAATATATATTATAAAGACACTAACAGAATAATACATATTCTAAAAATGCTCAAAATGTATACTTATAATACCTAATAAATCTAAATACTTATATTTACAAAATAAATAAAATCATCTTACTTATGGTTTAGGCATATATAGTTTAGCTTGGCTACGCCAACCAAGACTAATATCAAAATATTTTCTTACCGTCACTTGGACTCAATAACTTTTCTTTAAAGCTTAATGGTGTTGAAACATTGAGGTGTATGAATAGCTATTTCAGATCTATGCTCTGAGAGATATAACCCTTCGTGAATAATATTGCGTTCATTGTTGAGTTGTGCGTCTATGAATCTAAAAAGGTTTAATGGTTTTATGTTTAAAATAGAAAGAACTTATAGGTACTTCACGAATGAAAAAAACTAAAAAAAGTTAAAAAGATTATCGGAAAACTTTTAGAAATTAAAAATTAGAACAGTAAAAAAAAAATATTATTCACGAAAGTAAAAACTGATGTTATTATACAAATAAATATATTACACAAATTTAAAACGGTAATAAAATAAATAAGAAAATTAATAACTAAATACTAATCTGCTATTTAGCCAGCATATCTATTAATTATTATAATATTAAAATATATTATGTATAACTATTGTTTGTGACTTGTGTACGTTTTATGTTGTTTTTGTGGCCAACACACGATACTAAACATTAATACCCGGAAGTAGGTATAGGTTACCTTCCACTAAGACTGTACTTAGGACCAGCGGGCCCCAAGGCAAATAAAAATTCACGGTACATACAATTTTAGATCAATTTAGTTTGGGCGTCAAATATTCAAATCGTTATTGTATTATTGAAATACGTAAAATGTGTGAAAATACTATCATACTCGAATATTTTACTGAATGTTTACTATATAATACCTGTTTCTCTAAATCTTAATATTGTATTAATTTATTATATTAGTATACTACGTATCTAAGTAGCTTATAAAGTTGTAACAAGTAATTGGTGTTTTATTTTATACAAGTACATTACAAAAACAGACTGTCATCTGTCAATATTATTGTGAACGTTGAGAATTTAGGTTGAGCACAAAAGTCAATTTTAATACAATATATATTTTTTATTTACAATAGTAAACCAACCCCGGGGAGGTATATAATATTATATCGTTGCAGGAGGTGTATGGCAAGTGCAGTCGAGTTGGCCTTCTCGTCGTGACAAATTTTTCGTATTTCGATTCATCTCTATATAAACTCGAACATTTTCGGAATTCCGATTATGTCTTCCGGAAACGTATGCGAATCATTTACAAAAGTAATAATATTGGTAGCTTGTATACCGTTGCGAGAATAATAATATATGCTAAGTAAATCATAAATGTATATTATTACATTCATCGATTTATAACGTCATAACTTTTATGGTCTCCGAATTGGCACAACTAGGGGGGGGGGTACACGAGGGACTTGTGTATATCCAAGTTTATAATGTGCACCCCCAAAAAATAAATGTCTTTTTCTATTTTATTTTGATTATTTCGATGTAAAAATTATCAATAAATACAAAAATGTTGTACTATACCTATACTGTATATTGAGGAATATAATAAGTAGGTACCTACGTCGCTATAGTATGTTCCCACAATCCCACCTATATAACATACAATAATAGTATGAAATAACCTTAAGTTTATTTAATGTTGTATAGATCAGGTACGTATTTATTACGTCTTATTTGAGTATCAATAATCATTAATCATAATAATATTATATTATTAATTGACGAAATAACTTCGAATACAGGGTAACGACAATGCTTTTATTATACATACCTAATAATGACAAAATGCAGAACGAATACCATGAATGTGACTACATTGTTTACATTGTTTCCTTGTTAATCATAAACAGTTAAATTGTGTTCAAACATGTTTTATGAAAATTAAATATTTCAATTTTTATGTTACTACCAATATTGAATATTCTATAATAGTATTAAACAAATAATAAGACCTAGTCATAGACGTAAATGAGGTCCTCAAATTCCATAATTCACACAATTTTATCTATGATAGTTACAATTCAAAACAATCATAAATTAATGTATTGTATACATTTAATAAAAACGGCTTTATACAGTTATATAATTATTGAAAGTACCTATTATGTTATTAATCACGAATGGCTTGACCGATTGAAGTAAAAGTTATACCAATATAGATTCCTTAAGCCTGCGAGTATGTTTATAGCGTATTTTTTAGCTCACAAATTGTATAATTAATATAACCTATATATTATTCTATATTAAAATATGAAGTATTAAAATTATGTAACATATCTTTGGGAGGGCTTAATATGGCTTAGAGTTACCCTCCCCTATTTACGTCCAAAGTAAACATAATATGTTTAAAAAAACAAAACTAATTAACAAAATATTAACGATGTAAGTCTTCCAGTTTCAAGCTATTCTACTTCTAGTTCAAATCAGCCAGAGTTAAAAAGTACTCATCTGAATAAATATATAATTGCAATGGCATTATTGTTTGGATATAATTGAGAGCAGACATCAGGTGGATAATGTCATCCTGAAGTCTGAACTAGCAGTTATTTAAATAAATACAATTTACTGGCAGACGAATCATATTAAAATAGTTGTGACAATTTTGTTTTCATGCAGGTACAAATAAAATGTATATTTTCTGATATGAGTTTATTTTGAAAACTTCATTATTTGTTTTATATGAAATAATATTGACATGCACTGCCTATTTTGTATACATATTTCAATTCTTAAACTTAATATACCTACTCTGAGTTATAATTATTGTTCTAAATTGATATGGTAAACAACTGTAAAAATGATAAGCGACAAATTATTATAATTTATAATTCCTAATAATTAGCAATTATATCTGGTAAATTATAGTGTATATTATTATATTAGTGCCTAACATATTATAAGCACAATTGCACGTCAATTATACCTACATATGTATATAAATATTATTAGCATCAACTACAAGGTTATTAGCTTACAGTAGATTAATTTATACATTTCTATGTTTTTTTCAAATATGAGATTTGTTTATTGTCATCTGAATATGGTCCAATTATTTCGTAGATTAATTATTTTTTGGAATGTGGAATACGTTTCATCAGGTATTCTTGTGGGTCCTCGTGTGACCAATTCTAAATCTATTTAAAGTAACTTTTCCCTTATGGTTTAAACTAAAGAGGTTTGGCTAGAGTTCATATTTAATATAATATATCCTATGTCTATTGTCTATAGGTGTTCGAATAAATTTGAATAAATAAAAATGTACTCCCTCGTGTTGTGTTTGATATAATACTATTGATTTGTATGTAGTAGATACTACAGTACATTAAGGTATAGAACAATAATAAATAAACCTATACAACATTTAACTTTCATTAATTCAATAATTTTCGGAAAAAAATTATGTTTCCGCCCAGGATCGAACTGGGGACCTTCTGCGTGTTAGGCAGATGTGATAACCGCTACACCACGGAAACAGTCGAAGACGATTGAAGGATTCATCAGTGTTGGGTAGTAACGTAACGAAGTGTTGTCAGTGGTTCGGTAGTAACGTAATTTCATTAGAATTATTTCAAAGTAACGAAAAATGTAATGGAAATTACTTTTGAAAAGTAATTTCTATAGAAATTACAGTTTCGAATTGTTAAATACCTACTTATCTACCAATTACGAATTGAAAAAAAAAATATGTATAATGGGTTTATTATCATGATTCATGTTTATCAATCTAATATGTATAATGTATATTAAATATTTAATTTTAACTCGCCACAATTCAGTGTTCAATGGTTTTGGCATTTTAAATGTCTAATTGCATCTAAATCACGAGAACAATTAATTAAATTTATTATTTTATTTTATTCCTTTTCTATTTGAAAAGTAAAGTAATTTCATAAAAATTTTATTTGAGTAACGAGTAAAGTAACTTCATTACATTTATCTCTTAGTAACGAGTAAAGTAACTTAATTACTTTTTAAAAGTAACTTACCCAACACTGGGATTCATTATACCTAATTGTTAAAATAAAAATAATTGACGACAAACCGAGTTGTATATTATTACATTACCTATGGGCTATGAGGCCCTTTGCCTAAGCCTATGAACAATAAAATAAATATTTCACAAAGGACATGGGAGCCTTTACGTTATGGAAACAATAATATTATTGTCGGTGATAGATATAATTGTATTTCAAATTGTATGTTGTTTCAGATAGTCCATGTTATTAAACTATAAATAATATGAGTATTGTGTGTAAACAGAGTAAATTAGGTTTACAATATTATTATGAGTCAATTGTCAATTTATAGGTTATTAGTTATTACTTATTTATATACCGTTATTATATTTTCGTGTTTCTAATAACGGTATATTCAAGTATTTATTTTGTATCAATTGAAGAATTCAAAGAATTTATAATTGATATTTTTATTTATTAATCCTTGTAAATAACATAGCAGTAATTTTTTTGTGCTACGTTTTGAACGACAACATTGAACTATTTTACGATTTTTTTTTTGAGAACTTGTTCCTAATGCACCTCTGTCCCAACGGTTCCCTTACCCCCATTCTCAGGACATGCACATTGTATTCAATGTTCTAATTTTCCAGTGAGGAATTTGATTAATTTCACATTTTTTTTTAAAAAGATATATTCATGTAGTAATATCCCCCCCCCAGCACTAAAGATGTTTTAGGGTTGCCCTATTCCCAATTTTTGTCAGAAGAGGGGTATTCTTTTGTATTTCAATGTTCTCCAATGTAACAATTTTTCTAGTTATTCAGCTAGTGCTAGAATATATAATATAATTTGAAAAATAATTATAATAATAATTATATTCTTATCTATAGACCAATACATTTTTAAATCAACTTATTTGGGTCCAATTTTTTTTAATGATTATAGTCTGGATTGCCAAATAAATTACTCAAAACTATTTTGTCAATTGTCTTAAAATATACATAGAACTTTATTCTATTATCCCTCAAAAAAACAAAACTGTGTGATTATCGTTCTAAATATATATAAATTATGTTAAAAATTATAACAGAATTATCAAACCGTAAAATTTAACATAATATATTATTATATTATGATAAAAATACCTATATCTACATGACGTGATATGAAAGATAAATACCTTTAATTTAAATTCCGAAATTTCGATCTTAATACTCATGCAGAATTTGTTTTTACAGGCTTCCAACTATACCGTTTTAGAAAAAGAAGTAAATAAAAATCATATAATGAATCATGACAAATTTAGAACGTAGAAAATATGTAAAAAGTGAATGTTTTTACCCAAGAACGTACTGGGGACCTTCTTTGCGTTAGGTAGATACGTGATAACCACTACACCATGAAAAACATTTAAGCTTTCACGTGATTTTGATTGCCAGTTAATTTTTAGTAATAAGTACCTACAACGACCATAATAACTAACTAACTTTATGTGAGTAAGTAATTGAAATGAAACGCATGTAGTATAGTTTTAAGTATAAATATAAAGACTCACCTTTCCAAAATACCCATAGGTCTATAGGCTATATTACATTTTTAATTTAACTAATTTTGACTATAATAACAGCTTTGCCACCACAAAATTATTCTTTTAATCTTATCTTGCGGTTCCAAAACCAATTCGAGTTTTCATTATCATAATAGGTACTTTAATGGTTTATGGTTTAAGGATACAGAATTATCTTTTGTGGCTAAATCTATTTTGACTTTTATTGGATCAAAAATTTTGTATTTATGTTAATCTTCCGCAATTGTTAAAACCATTTCTATATATTATAATAAATAATTCATTTTTTATTTGAAAGAAAATTTGGCTTCAAAATTTATGGTTATTAACCCGATATTAAATTTTACTTGGTGGTTTGTTTCTAAAGATTACGTGTTAGATTATAATATACAAGTTCTAATAATGTTACAATGTATTTATAAAGTTTGTGGTACCTAAAATGCTATATGATTTTCGTGGTTTGATTTTTTTCAAGCGCTTCTGCTATGTTGGGAGATATGTTGAGGTCGGTGCGTGTTGAAGAGTATTGTATAATGCATTCCTCCACTATGCGTTTGACGGTTAATGCAGTGTGGCAAGAGTCGCATATTGGTTGGAGTTAATTAAATATGAACGGGTGAGGAAGAAGTGTTCAACTCTGGTTCGGGTGATTGCGATGTCTTGGCGTCGGTTGAAATTGGAAGGAGTGTTCCATTTGTTGATTGTTTTTAATATTTTTTAGTTTGTTGGATATGATGGTATTGAATTTCAGTGATTTTGCTAAGATAAAAGGATTTTTTGATAGATAACATTTTTTATGTTGTTGGTGGGTAAATTGTTTTTTTGTAGGATTTGGAAAGGTTTTCGTTGCCTGATCGGCATATTTTCCTACTTTATCGTTTCCTGCAATACCATAGCGGTTAGCCGCCACCGTCAGACTCCAAATTGTGTATAATCAAGGCATGTTTTAGTTGGCCACCACTTTCAGCCGCCAAGTAGTGTAACCACTGCATCATTTTATAGGTGATTGGCCACCACAGTCAGCCGCCAAGTTGTGTAGCTCGCGGAATCGTTTTGTCCCTTCAACCACGGGGTGGATGGGTCAGAAGTCGTAACCACTGCCGCCGTAACAGTCAGCCACCCAGTTTTGGGAGCCCATTGGCATCGTTTTGTCGGTGGTTGGCCGCCACCGTCAACCACCTAGTTATGTAGACCTAAGCATCGTTTTGTTAACGATTCGCCTCTAAGTTGTGTAGCTCAGTAGCTATGGTATCTTTTGGTCAACCACCTAGTTATGTAGCCCAGTAGCTGTGGTATCTTTTGGTCAACCACCTAGTTATGTAGCCACGGCATCGTTTGACCCGTCTCCACTGCCAGCCGCCAAGTTATTGTGTAGCCTCGTTATGTTTTGGTCGGCAGCCACCGTCAGTAAAAGCCACTCGTAAAATATCGGCGGTGTTCATCATGTAAAAAATTCTAATTCATATTTGTAATATATAATAATATATAGTATATGTGAAAATATTATTTTGTAGTTAGAAATTCATAATAAATAAATGCTATTAAATAAAATACTATTCGTGGGTACTTGAAACTTTTAAAGTATATTATTATATTTTATACACACATTAAATACAGGGATATCTAGTAATGTATTAGGTACCCACCTGGCACCCACAGTTGTAAAACGTCTTATATCTCATCCTTAGAATTGTTTTTAAATGAATTATTTTTTAATGAAGTAGGTAGGTATATACTTATTTTAAGCTAGTACTGTTTACATAATATTAACTAATTAAATCATGAGGTCTCTGGTTTTTCCCATACAATTTACGCTATACAGAATAAAATAAGATTTTTTCATTAATAGCATTGTTTTGTTTGCAATTTACGCGAAAAATAATACATTATCCACATTTTCACATAATAATGGTCACATATTGTATAATATGATATAAACTATGATTGTATGATATAAAAAAAAATAATGGTTTCTCATGCGTTATTCGTACTCAGACAACTCACTATATACTTTTTGTTTACCTAGTCTGATGATTGTGTGTTTTTTTTTGAAGAATTAACAAGGTAATGTTAGAATGTCAGACTTGCTTTGATGACGATTAATATTGCGATAAAGGTACCAATAAATATATATTATATAGATGCCATTGTGAATATTTTTTTTTATACATAAATAAATATAAAGACAATTTATTACATATATAAAATATTATATAGGTAATAATAAAACTTTGCATTTATTTGCAATATTTATTATATCATTATAATCAAGTAGCTTTCTAAAAAATTTTCAGTTGTTGCTATGCTAAATGCTAATAGTAAGTTGGCTCATAGTCAAAATAATTCCTATACCTTACGCCACTGTCTTGTAATATTATTGTGTCGATAACATTTTTAATTAGGTGATTGAAAAAATTCTATCAACATAATTACTCGCCTTAAATTATTATTAAATACTTAAATTTATCTTATCTGTGTACAGTACAGTGTCCATAGCCACTGAGCCACGTACCTACCTACCTCTTTTTTCATATTTTTAATGTTACTCAAAATTCATTCATAAGTACCTTATAATTAAAAACAATTTTTAATAATATATAAATCAATTTAAAACCAAATTCGGGCAATTTACTCCTCTCAACACTAGCATCTACATATAGTTTTAAAAAAATAATATAATTTAAACGTATGATAAAAGCTTAAAATAAAAATAAATGAAAAACATTCATTTCCCTTACTTCAAATCTTAGCGCGTATATTTCCAAATGATTTTTCGCTACATTTTACCCTTAAATTATGCGTCGTAGGATTTTATTACAAATTACCGCGGCCACTAGCGAGCATTACCGATCATAACCATAAACCAATCGATAATCACCAATAAGTGGTTATATAGAACAATGCTGTGTAACAATTAGAATTTGGCACCCAACTTTGTAGCGGTAGGTACACTTAGTTCCGTTATAACCAAAATACCTGAATTTCAAGTAAAATGTTTACACAATCATAAAACTATGTATCTGTGTGAGGATGATTATCATGTGAAAAACTATCCTATTTTTCCACCTGGTAAGGATGTACATAATATAATATTATAAATATACAAATATACAATGCTATAATAACATAACTGTTTTAATATATGTATTATCAATGTACATATCTGACTAGAAATTAGTGACGTGAGTGACGGAGCATTGATAAGACCCGCCCCCCTTTTCCGGATTTTCTTCTGACGTTTCAATTAATATGGAGGGTCAAGCGGTGAGGGTATTGGTGTTTGAATATAAAATTTAATTACAGCGTTCGCAGACGTATTAATTCTCTTAAATGAGATGTATAGCTTTATTTTCATAATAATTAAAATGTATAATTATACAAATTATCGCTTTGCTATGCACTGTTGAAGCTACTTTTATCATGCTTTTATCGTTTACATAATAACCAAATCATAAAACGTGCCTAAGACCAATTTATCTCTGCTAATTTTTAACGTGATAAAATATTTACTTGATATTATACACAGACACTGCACTGTATTATAATATATTTCTATGCCCGTTTAATTAATGTGATTGTTTGTAGATATCAGATAATATAGATCTACACTTATGTCTTAATGTCTTATATAAATGTCGGGTTTACAAATCTTTTTGTACGTTTCAATAGTATTATAGCACTAAAACTGATATATCAGAACCTACTCAGTTTTCTTCTTTTATAGAACACCCCATACGACTTAATATTTAATATTGTTACTTTAACACACCATAATTCGTGCTATACATACAATAAAATCGTATCGAATTTCGAGGCCAGGATTTCGAATCTTTGACTCTGGTAATACGTAGTATCATTCATGTGAACCGTGTGACGTGTTCGTTTAACTCGAAAAATTCATTATTTTGAACTTGACTCACTTATATTTATTATTCATAGATGAATTTGGTCTTCAGATGTAATTATTGTTTCGACTATAATCGGTCATTGACGTTTCCGTTTATCACTCATCGCCGTAATTATTTTATGGTTTAATCTCGGTCACGGTCACAAACGTAATTTGTTCATTGTTGTGCTTTTTTTCTTTCGTTATTCATACAAAAAGCCTATAACGTTGAATTTAATGCCAAAGGTATCTCTGGCTTAGACAAACATCTGAATATGACGTATGGTCCTTTATCAATGGTCGTTAAAAAAACCCCGACCGATTAGGTTTCATATTATTTGTATATTGTATAGATAAAGTCTTACCTATAATTTAAATGGTTATCATTATTATATTATTAATAAAATATAAAATGAAAAAAATTTCGTTCGGTGTTAATTCGTCAAACTTTTTATGAAAGTATTCTCTTTGGAGCAAATACCTATAATATAGGTGGTACCTTTTAAACATCCATATAGTGGTCTTATACCGACAAACATAATAGACTCATATGGTATGCTATAATTGAATAGGTATTACTGCAGCGTATCGATGTATCATACATTTCTCAAATTGGAAATATCCACAAAATTAATATACTTTTCGAAATAACGAAAGTTTACTGCAGCAGTTAAAATAATCGAGCTATATACAGAGTAATATTAATGTATTCATCACCTCAGAAAATAATATTTATGTTTCATATAATATACTTACTGTCTGTTGATCAGAATATTATATCTTCCATACTGCAACGATATCGGGCGGAAACATAAATTATTTTTGTGTATATGATAATATTCTATCGTCGTCGTCGCATCACTTCAATTGGGCAGTATATAGATAGTGTTCAAACCATATTATATATAAATAAATATATATATATGTATGGTCCGCATATTGTAATTTATATAATACAAACAGCTCGTATTTTCTCTCGACACGCATATCGGTTTTAATCAAAACTAATTCATTATATATTATTTTTCGAATCATTTAAACACGCCCCCGGGCCCCCGTTCCATTATCGTATATTAACTTGTTTATAATCAATCAAACCGTGCACGTCTTAAAACTATACACACATTATACCCTAAATCCTATAATATATACCTATATACGTTCATAAATGCCAGTGGTCTGTACTTTTTTTAGGTATATACATATGAGTATTGTTCTGTTTTTAGATAAAAAAAAAAAACGTATGTATGTTTGATTCCGTTAGGTAGAATCGTACGTGTGTGATGGTGACGACTTCGGAGAAGGGGAAATCGTAAACGTTGTTTCTCGAAAAGATTTTCATATATTTTATTATTATATATACCTACACTCGGAGGTGGGTCGACTAATTTCATGGTGGGCGTCGTCGACTGAAACTAATTATAATTGACTAATGCGTATATGTATAGGTTTATTTGTTATGACGAGGTGGAGCCATTGTTGACAACTACTTTTTATATACGAATGTGTGTGTGTGTGCGTGTGCGAGTGTATTTATTAAATATTTATATATTGGATAATAATCTCTAAACCCTCTTCAGAATATTATATCTACCTGTCCTACATAAATAGGATACGCGTTTATATACTGTGCGCTCCATCGATTCCAATGTCATTAAACACTAGTCGGAATCGATTAATTCCAATACCGTGTTCACAACCTATCTGCAACGTAACGTATCCTACACAAGTATTATAAAAAATTAAATAAAAAATACCTAGTAATTTCAAACACACGACGCCGTTCGTTTTTTTTCCTTTGTACTACTTCAAAAATAAAATGTATAAATGTATTAATATAATTAATGTAGTATATTAAGAAGGAATCCCATCAATTGGAATCATATAAAGTGCGTATCTTTAGTCATATTATATCAGAAAGTGCCTCTTTGATTTCAAGCGATCTGGATCATGTGTTTAAAGAACATTAGAACAATACATACTATACTTACTGCTCATTTTGTTGTTTTGAAAATGAAACATTTTATTTTTAATTCTATACGTTTAATTATTATTTGCACTAATTTAAAATACATATCCATAGTTAATTCTTCTAGCTGTAAATAAATCATTAGGTACATTATATTCTTCCATGTAGGTACTAGGACTTTAAATTGTCATCAGATCTTCTGACTAATTTGGAATAATGTTGGAATGTAAACAATATTTATAAATCAGCAAACTTTTATATTTTAAACTGGCTTAAGAAGAATGTTTGATAGCCAAACCTACAGAGATAAGCCTTGGTAATTATAGGTTGGAACTGGAGGAATTAGTGCTAGAAGTGGCTATTCGCATTTTAAAACAAGAAGTTGGTATCGTCACGAGACCCTCTTTAAATGGTATAACAAATCCAAGCATTTAAAAATATGGTCCTTAAGTATATTTAAAAGTTTTGCACTTTCGTAAATCCGAATTAATACAAGTTCATTACTAAATTGTAAAAATAGTGAATACCCACCACTTGGTGAGTCATTCCGTTTCAAATAAATATTAATTTTATAACATAATATATATAGGTATATAATTTAACTAGGAATGGGTAACCATGAGGCTATGCGTATAGATACATAATTTTTTTATTGGATAAATAAAATGCAAATGTTATTGGGAATATTATTTACCTAAATTATTTTTGTCTATCCGTTTTCACGACTTCATGATTAGGTCATAATACTATTTTAACCGAACTGCCTATATAACTACCCATATAATTTTTTTAATTCTCATTTCTAGCATTGACTAGTCGAAGAATGCAAACCATGTACATAATTGTTTATTCTTAACAAAAAGGTGATTATTGATGGTCAACCACTTAGAGTTTTATCAACAAAGCCCGTACTAGAGGTGCTAATTTTATTCTAGTATTTTTCCACGTTATAGTAAAGCATTTTCCAACAGGTGCTACGCAGAAAGCTTATAAGTTGAACTCTAAGAAAATCTCCGTTTATAAAAAAAAAATAAAATGGATCATTATTTACATTAAATATTATTTGGTTTATTAATAATAATATTATAAATAATAGTTGTGTACATATTTATTTTGATTTTTAATTGTTATGCATTTAATGCTTATATCATCATAATTGTGTAATTCCTAGTAAAATAAAATCTCATACATGTAAAATGACGTAAACATTTTTGACAAGCAAAATAAAAACGTTAATTGGCCAAGGAGGTACATGAAAATGTTCAAACTGTGTAGGTGGTACGCGGATACAAAAAGGTTGAGAACCGCTGTTCTAGGCCGTTTCATTAAGTGTAAGTTGTTTTTTTTGTTCAAATTCAAAACAGATTCATAATTATTGGAAAGCATGGAGCGAAGGAACAAGTACTGAAATTAAAATAAATATAATTCTTTGGGGGTATAAGGACAAAATTATCATCAAAATAATTATGATGATTTTAATGTAATTGTTTACTCGCGTTTCATTTAAGAAAAACAATTTAACATAGGCTACAGGCCATAGCATTACCCATATACAATAATAAATAATTAACGCTCAGCCGAAATACAACCAAAATCTAATAATATATATAGGTATGTCATTCCTGAAATGGATTGATAATATTATCATCATGTTAAAACAATCTTGAAAAATGTTAATTTAAAATATCAGATATCCGAAAAGTTAATATAATATTCTTATATTTATTCTAACAATATTTTTTTTTTTTTTTTTATTGAGCTTGAGCCCGGCAGCTTAGGCCATTAGCTATTTTTTGTTGGTAGGGGGAGAACACGTGTGTGTTTTTGGCAGAATTTTTGATTTGGGCACCCGTAAGTATCTACCATGCCCGGGTGGGGGATGGCAGCACTTGTTCTCCGGACACCGAAAAATACCGCCCATGGCCGAGGTATCGAACAGGCGTCGGTGCAGTGCGTCGAAACCGAAGCCTTAGTCCGCTCGGCCACTCCTTCCCCCTATTATAATATTAACTATAGTGTAATATACCACAAAAACGAATATAGGTAGTAGGTACAGTCATCACGTTTTTTAAAAATTAAACCATTGTCACGGATGCACTCTTTGTGATATACACGCTTGACTATGTCAAATGTTTAAATTTATTTAATTTCACGACTTTTAATTTACCAATACAAATTGCACAGTGACTTTACTATTGTTTAAATGTTTAGAACTTTGTATGTTATAGGTCATACATTATAAGTAGATACTTACATATTATTGCCTCCATTGCATACTACTTACAACCTACGCTAGTTATATAATATATATTATAAGCATACAACATTTAATAAATTATTAGCACATTTACTTAATAACTTTATTTTCAGCTGTTTAAATATTGTTATGCAAGTGATTAAAAACTTTATATTTTGATCTATTTATTTACTCTATTTATATGTTTAATATATTTTAATTAAAAACAAATTTCCGACTGTCGTATATTGCAAGGTTGATGTCATGAAATACATAAGAAAGTATTTTAGCATATTACCTTATACAATATCCGTTTTATGTGATTATATATATATATATATATATATTTATAAAAGACACATAATTACTTCATTTTTTAATATTAATCAAACAATCTAAACATTATAATTTTCTTTGTATCCAAATATACTGTCTAAAGTAATTAATTCGAACGGATAAGGGAACGTCTATATTATATGATCTGACGACTGGCTGAAGGGCATAAAATAATTTATTATTTATCAAGCAGTATACCTATTAGGTTGTCCGTCGTAATTTTACTATAGCCAATAGTGATTATAATCCTTGCACTGTAGCTACACTTAACAGATCATTTTAATATAAATAAATACTTTTTTCGTTGTTAGTGAAAAGATATTTTATTATGAATTATGCAAATACAAATAGTATAATAAATCTTTAGTTGTATTAAAGTTATACATATTATATGTAACATTTTTAGACGATAAACAAGGTAAGGAATGAATTAGCTTTATACAATGCGACCGCTTTAGGTTCATGGCTCAAAAAGTTTTATGTGGCATTTTGTATTTATAAAAATTGAGTGTATAGAATGTATAATAATATATTAGTATATAATATATGGTAGGATATTGGAGACTAATAAGAGTTATATATAATTTTTATTATTCTCTTGATAGTTTTAAATGAAAGGGTGGAAAAAAGTTCCGAAAAACATCGAAAATGTTCGAGGAAATGCAGGTGTATCTATATTTTTACCGATCGTATAGTCATTGTTTTTTGAAAACTTCAATCTATCGTTGTTTTCAAATCTAACATCAAACAAATAAATAATTTGAATATATTATAATAGTATATTATACATTATATTAGTGCATATGCTATTTGTCTACAGATTTTTACAATTTATTTATAATATGATACCTACGTCCTACTTTTATAAATGGTTAACGATTTTCAATTAAAATGATACATAATATATTAGGTAGGTAAACAATATAATAAATGTAGTATAAATGAAGATTATACCTTTTTTATATTTATAATAAAAGTTCCACATGAATAATTTGTGGAGGAAGGATGAAGCTGTTCACTAACGACACCTCAAGTCTTGATTATCGATTCAAGATTATACATTTGTCCTATATAAATAACATCGTGTCATCGTTTAAAATGTCATGTGGTTTTTATGTATACAATACGTATATTATGAATCGATACATTTAATTTGAAAAAATTACCCCGATTAATATCCTTCAAACAAGAACAATTGAATGCTTTCAGGATTTCCGGTCGCAATAGGTCATTACGGCAAAATATAGCTGTTTCGGTTGACTAGTGAAATCGAGCTATAATTTTCGGATTGTAATGATTTTTTATCGAGTTCGGTTTACGATTTCTGTCCGTATAGAAATAGACAGGAAATGAGCGAATAAAATAAAAAAAATAGCGGAGAGAGAGAGAGAGACGAAAACGGAGCACACGGTTATATTATATATATATGTGTGTGTGTTTGATGTATAAAACATGGCGGAAAAACGAGAAGGGGTATTATATTGTCATGCGTGATAGCTTTATATATTTGTGTTTTATTAGGTCGAGAAAATGGTGTTTCTTTTTATTGGGCGGAGTGGTCTCGCATGCACACACACAAAATCCGATTCAATTTCCTGTAAACGATAAATTGAAAAAAAGAAAGCGCCCGCGCGCGAGCACACACACGTACATGCACTCACACACATATATATATATATATATATATATAAACGCGGTGGGGTAAGAAAATAAATAGATTTGCCACCGTATAGCGCAATAGTCCGGGGATAAAAAATGTATAAAGTGTATGTATGTGTATACGGAGGAAATCTTTTTTCTAGGGGTTTATAGCCGGAAAGTTTCGCACCGGCCTTTTTTCTACCACGTATAAGTGCATATATATAACTCGTATGTTAGTATTATAACTATTTGCATAAAAATAATAAAATGCCGTCATTGTTTCTTTTCTTTTTTTTGCAGGTCACACACATGTGCTATACCGTATACCCACCTACATGTACCTATATATTTATTGTATTTGTTGTGCTATATATTTCGACAAAACGGTAGCATAAAGTGGCCTAAAAAAAAAAAAAACAGTTCGAGAGAGATATAGGGATAAAGAACCGTCGTGAGAGTAGAACGTTCTAGATAGGTACTCATATATTGTTGCATACGATAATGTTGCGTGGACTAGAGAATGTTTTTGAAATTTGATCAGGCGCGTTCACAGTAATAATGTTGGGCTGTTGGAGTAAATCAAGTCTCGTGAAATAATAATAAACGTAATTTTTATATTTAAAAAAAAAAAACAATATGGGCAAATAGCCTATATAAAATGTAAGGTTTATAGTATTACTATTGCTGATCGTAAAATTAAAATGGTACAAAAAACAATAAAGCCTCGGAATCGTTTGATTAAAACTTATAACATATATATTTATCGACCCGTCGAGGTCGGAAAAATACTTATTTACAACAATAATCGTATATATCTATGACATGTGTACAGTTTATTCTAATTTTGTCAAAATAGTAACATAATAATATATATATTATATTATATTATATTATATTATATACTATATTATAGCCATATGGTTAACATATAGGCCTATATAGCCTATATACATATAGCATAATATATAGGTTTATTAATATTAACATTAAAAAAATCGATAACGCGATCGATTATATAATAGAATTTAAATTATTCTAATATTTGGTACACCTTTAAGGTTCGAACCAAAAGAAAAAGGAGAGAAAAACAAATCAAGAAGATTTTATTTCATACTATATTAGGTATAGATCTTATGGGCGGGTTAACATTATATGGTAATAACTGGGTAAAATGATTTTATTATGTAAAAATACGATTAAACAGGAAATAGAGCGGAATAAGGTATGAATGGCTTTATCCCTTATATAGTAAAGTTTATAATTCGTATACATAGACATTACAAAGATACTATTTCTTGATAGGTATAATATAATTATTGATTAACCAATAAAGATAATATA